>CAUYLG010018464.1:0-25018 GCA_963573385.1 Cacajao melanocephalus
CATACTGCCCAAAGTAATTTACAGATTCAATGCTATCCCCATCAAGCTACCAACGACCTTCTTCTCAGAACTGGAAAAAAACACTTTAAACTTCATATGGAATCATAAAAGACCCCGCATAGCTAAGACAATCCTAAGCAAAAAGAACAAAGCTGGAGGCATCACACTGCCAGACTTCAAACTATACTACAAGGCTACAGTAATCAAAACAGCATGGTACTGGTACCAAAACAGAGATGTAGACCAATGGAACAGAACAGAGACCCCAGAAGAATCACCACACATCTACAACCATCTGATCTTTGACAAACCCGGCAAAAACAAGCAATGGGAAAAGGACTTCATGTTTAATAAATGGTGTTGGGAAAACTGGCTAGCAGTGTGCAGAAAGCAGAAACTGGACCCCTACCTGTCACCTTACACTAAAATTAACTCCAGGTGGATCAAAGATTTAAACATAAAACCTAACACCATAAAAACACTAGAAGAAAAGGCAGGCAAAACCATCCAGGACATGGGCATAGGCAAGGACTTCATGACTAAAACACCAAAAGCAATGGCAATAAAAGCCAGGGTAGACAAATGTAATCTAATTAAACTCCAGAGCTTCTGTACAGCAAAAGAAACCATCATTAGAGTGAATCAGCAACCAGCAGAATGGGAAAAATTTTTGTAATCTACTGATCTGACAAAGGGCTAATATCCAGAATCTACAAAGAACTAAAACAGATACACAAGAAAAAAACAAACAACCCCATTCAAAAGTGGGCAAAGGATATGAACAGACATTTTGCAAAAGAGGGCATATATGAGGCCAACAAACATATGAAAAAATGCTCATCATCACTGGTCATTAGAGAAATGCAAATCAAAACCACACTGAGATATCATCTCACGCCACTTAGAATGGCGATCATTAAAAAATCTGGAAACAACAGATGCTGGAGAGGATGTGGAGAAATAGGAACACTCTTACACAGTTGATGGGAGTGTAAATTAGTTCAACCATTGTGGAAGACAGTGTGGCGATTTCTCAAGGATCTAGAAATAGAAATTCCATTTGACCCAGCAATCCTACTACTGGGTATATACCCAAAGAACTATAAATCATTCTTCTATAAAGACACATGCACATGTATTTTCATTGCAGCCCTGTGTACAATAGCAAAGATCTGGAACGAACCCAAATGCCCATCAATGATAGACTGGGCAAAGAAAATGTGGTACATATGCACCACGGAATACTATGCAGCCATAAAAAATGATGAGTTCGTGTCCTTTGTAGGGACTTGGATGAATCAGGAAACCATCATTCTCAGTAAACTGCCACAAGAACAGAAAGTCAAACACCATATGTTCTCACTCATAGGTGGGTGTTGAACAACAAGAACATGTGGACTCAGGGAGAGGAGCATCACACACTGGGGACAGTTTGGGGGGTAGAGGAGAGACAGCAGGGGGTGGGGAGGGAGGGGAAGGTGAGGAGGGATAACATGGGGAGAAATGCCAGATATAGTATGCACCTAAGGTAAAATTAAAAAAAGAAAAAAGTAATAAAAAAAAGAAAAAAAATTTTTAATTGATAGTTAAAGCCCCCCCCCAAACACAACCCTTCTGAGCCTCTGGTAACTTTCACTCTACTCTCTATCTCCACGAGACAAACGACAAACTTTTTATGCTCCAACATAAGTGAGAACATTCATGTGGCTGCAAATGACACGAATTCATTTTCTGTATTTACCATGAACAGAATGATGTTTTAAAACATATATAAATTGTTAAATCTAGCTAATTAACACATGAATTACCTCACATAGCGACCATTTTGTGATGAGAATATTTCTCTACTCTCTTAGCATATTTCAATACAATCTGGCATCATTAACTATAGTTACTGTGCTGTACAATATATCTTTTGAATTTATTCCTCCTATCTAACTGTAATTTTGTATCTTTTTACCATCTTCACAACCCCCCAAAACCACCCAAGCTCTCTCCAAATCAATTCTTTTCATGTCAGTGCACTGAACCATCCTTCTCCCTGCAAAAGTCTTTTTTTAAATTAAATCCGCCCCTGCCTCACTCCAACTTTTGCACTAGCCAAAGTACACAATTTACCCTACCTCTGACCCAGATGTTATAGTCTTAGCATTTATTCCATACCCTGGATACTGCAGTGAACAAGGCATCGGATAAGGAGCCTCCTTTTCCAGATAAATTAAGCAGTGAAGTATACCAAGATCTTTGAGAACCTGGAAGAAAGAGAAAAGACTACAGCCTAAAGTAACAAGAAAGATTTCATAGAAGAAATACCATTTAATCTAGGCATCAAACGATGGCTCTGGCAAAATTTAGAAGTTGAAAATACCAAGAAAAGCCATTTTAGGTAGAAGGAACGGCTAGAACTATAGCATGGAAATTTTTGGAAAAAAGGAAAGGGTGTATGTGATGAACTGCACCATTAGTCTTCTATGACCAGAATAAAAACTTATAAAAAAGAGCAGTGAAACGTGAAGCTAGAGATTTATGTAAGGACTTAATAATAGAGGGCCTTGTGTACCACTCTAAGAAGCTGAGACTTCTTTGTAGATAATAGGGAGCCATTAAAAAAATAGCAAAATAACATGATCGGTTTAATAATTTAGCAGAGAGTAAGAAAACTAACATTAATAATTCTTCAGAACTGTCATTTGACATGGTAGAAAAAGTAGTTTTGTCAGGGACCCTCATGTTTGCTACCACATTTTCAATATCTACTGACATCTTACAAAATGAGTGTGGCAATCCAGGGAATAATCAGTAAGAATCAGAATAATCATAAGAATAATAAACTTATTGAAAACTTGTCCTGTGCCAGACATAAATCTATCAGTTATATTGTTATTATTCACATTTATAGATGATAAAACTGGGTTTTATAGAGTTTGAAAAGTTTGCCCAGGGTCAGCTAAGTAGGAGAGCTTGGATTTGAACTTACACAGCTTGGCACCAAAGATTATGTGCTTAAACACTTTACTACTTGATCCTTGATACTGGGTATCTACTAAACCAGAGCATCATAACTAAGTGGCCTTCTAAAGGAATTTGCTCAACTCTCTTACTGTAAAATGATGAAACTGAAGATCAGGTTGTTATAATCATCTTCCTCAATGTCACAGAGTTCATTAGTAAAAGTGTCTGGGTAGAACATAGGCCTCCTGATTCCCAATTCAGTATTCATTTTATTGTACTATGCTACTCTTCCAGGAAAAACGAAGCCTGCCTGTCTTAATACTAGAACTGGAGTTTTTCAGGAAAGCTGATTCAAATGCAAAATCCCTAAAATCCAAATGACATAGCAAGTCAAAAATTTCACACTTAGGGCCCCCTTTTCAGTATGAGTTTTATGTATGGTTGGAACAGGCTACAGAGATGCAGATGAAAGACCCAAACTTCGGTAAGAAAAGAATATCTGCAGACAGAGATTTCTCCTCATTAATCCCAGGTGCATTTCCTTCTTTCTTATCCTCTGAGAATAAGGCTGTATGAAACATATGACTTTCATTCTCTGTAAAGTCTGAAGCAGCTGCTTGTTTGCTTTGGATTATGACTCCAGGTGTTAAGCTCAATCAATTTCAAAGGCCATAAAATTTTTAGGTCAGAATTCATGGAACAGTGTTTATTCCAGTTCAACCTTCTGTGTGACCATTGCGAAACACAACCAATTTTTTTTTTGATAAATAGAAGACTAGGAATTATCTTAGTTCTCTCATCTCCTCCTGCTAAAGCATAGGTGAGTAGTTATCCATATTCCTTCTACAGCTGTCACTCTCTTGACTATTGAAGATTTAAAGATTACTGAAGCTATCTCATAAAGAGCCTTAGAAGAGAGAAACTTTATCTCAAGAGTTTCTCACTATGGTGATCATTTTTGAACATTGGTGAACACTGAATAATGGGCTGCTTGTGAAAAATTGAAATACTTTGGCTTCATCCCCAAATATTCTGATTTAGTCATTCTGGGATTGGAGTCAGAAATCATTGTTCATAGGTATCACCTGTGATTATATTATGCATCCAAGTTTGAAAACTACTGGTCTATGGTTTGCATGTTGAGGAGTATGCTGCAGGAATTCTGAAGGTAGTGTGATTAGAGTTGTGGATAGACATTGATGCATATATGTTGGATTTGGGCATGTCTTCTGTAAATTCACTGTTAAATGTCTCAGCTGCTTTTACCTGACTTGATCTGTACAGGATTGCCCCTCATTGGCTTGGCCGTAACAATTAGTTGGGCTCAGCACAGGTAGGTGCAAGAAGTAGGTTGACAATATATCTAACTTGCCATTCATGTCTATCTGTACCAGGGATATATAAAGATTTATCCATCATTGAAAAGAATTTCCTGACCCAGTTTATACCTAAAGCAATAAAATCTTGCAGGAGGAAGGTGAGAGAAGTCTGAAATATTTTTACCTGTTTCCACTAAGACTGTTATGGAGATAGATGCAAATATATGTGTAAACATGACAGAATAATACTTTCCGTTAATTCAGAGTGAAGCTGAAAAGCCTCCAAACTGGAATGTTTCTCATACTTTAATGTGCATATAAATCATCTGGGGATATAAGTCCCCATGTCAGAGCTGCTAAAAGATAATCATCTGCAATTTAAGATATACAGTCTGAACCAGTGGTTCTTAAAGTGTGGTCCCAAGTACAGCATCAGCATCACCTGTGTACATGTCAGAAATTCACTTTCTTGGAGTCCCACTTCAGACCTTGTGAATGAAAAACTCTGGAGATAAACCCCAGAAACTTGTGTTTTAAGAATCCATCCAGGGGATTCTGATGCCTACTCAAGTGTGAAAACTGCAAGTAGGCCATTCCTCTGCCTTCAACAATATTGGCTTTCAGTCAGCCATAGAAAACTGGAGTAGAAGATGGGCAGGCTTTCAGAGATTCCACTATTCATTTCAGAAAGCTCTCCCTCCTTTTTTATTGAAAATCTTTATGCTACTTTCTCTGCACCCAGAGCACTCATTCTCATTGTCAACCCTTTTCAAATCTTCTTTGCTACAAGAAAACCTTCAGAGATTTGACAAGGACTTCTTAAAATCCTTCATAGATTGCCTATTTTCTGAGACTCCATATTGAGTCTCTTAGTCATAACCATCTGTAAGGAACGTGGCTGTGCTGCAGTCAGGCAGGACAGGAAAAAGTAAACATCCTGCGTGACTCAGCAGGATTGGAGTGCAGGTGCACTATTCTATGCATTATATAATCAACAGCTATGTAGCCATAACATGGGAGGCTCATCACCTGGCTCTAAGCCATTATTGTTTGTGAGGCACATAAATGCAACACTGATACTGAAATAGCTGCTGAATAAAGCCATGTCTCATCACTTGCTGTCTCTCGAGTGCTCTATCAGCTACCTGCCCCACGACCACCCACTCCCCTCAGACCTCATCTGTGGATTGAACCTGATATTTGGTGTAGTTGGCAGAATAAGGTGAGTGGGTCTTCAGCTCCTAAGGCTTCTGGGTCACCTATGTGGCCACAGCATGGGCTGTGACACCCAATGGCAGAGGTGATGCTTGGACGGGCCCCAGTAGAAACATGGGAGCCAATGGAAGGGTCTCCCATGAGTGTGGGAAAGGCACTGAAGCAGCTGGAAGCACACAACACCAAGAAGAAATGCACCTTTGCTGGCAGTCAGATGGGCATTTCTGACTTCACTGTGGGAAGTATATGCTCAGTCCCTGTGGGACACTGCACAGATAAAAGAACTCCAGGAAAAAGCTGCATGTCTGGGAACCCAAATGCACAGCTTGGAGCAAAACTTGGGGGTGAAGGACCTACAGGCACAAACAGTGCACTTATAGGCCCAGATAAACAGCCTGGAATAGGAGTTAGAAACAGCTGTCACTGTGACCTTGAGCCTGTCCTCCTGACCAGGCACTCACATTTGGTCTAACGCCAAGGAGGAAGAGGCTCCTCTGCTGAGGGCTCACGCCATGATCCATCAGAAGGTAGAACATGAGCAGCCAATGGGACTTCAGGGGAGAGTCCAGGAACCGCCCCCCCACAACCATGGTGGAACACACCTCTCACAGTGCTTATACCCTTACTGAGTTGCCGGAGTTAGGCAAGCAGTACCAGCAGCATCTGGGGGAGCCCCCTCCTGCCTGGTTACATTCCCTTTGGGATAAAGAAGCTGATAGCATTTTCTGCTCCACCTCCTAGATGGAGAAGCTGGCTTCTATCACAACTCACCTCTTCTTTCATCAGCAGCTGCAGCTATGCCAACAATTAGCACAGAGGTAAGGTGACCACACTTTGATTGAGTGACTGATCGCAGCCATACAGACTGTGTGGAATAATGCCAGAGAAATACCAGAAACTGTGAGCAAATGGCAATCATATACTGAGTTGGTGCAGATATTCCAGGAGATAGGTATGCAGCAGGCCATGTGCAGCAGGCCATGTTTGATTTGAATACCTAGGGGTCAGATGATAAACACTTTACCTCCCACTTGAGGGATCTTGTGCTGGGCTCAGTGCCCCCCCAAATGCTTCTGTCTCTCTGGCCACTGTCCTCACCCTGTATGTGGGATACCACATACATGAAGTGACTACTTCTATGGCAGTTCTCGGGGAGTCAGAAAGCCATTGGTGGGACTAGGAAATCTGCACCATAAAGAAGGGATAGATGCCCCCTCCACAGGCAGCCACCCCACAAAATAAAAGGGGGTCCCAGCAGGTAACTTGCATGCAGATGTGGTTTGATTTAATTGCAGCTGAGGTTGCATGAAAGAAAATTGACGGGCAATGCAATGGAATGCTGTTGGCTCTATGGAGGCAATTGTCCCCAGGGCAACAATTCCAGAAAATGCTCAAGAGGGGGCAAAACAATGTTGTTCAACCTAATTCTGACCAGATGCATCAGCTCAAGGACTATTTGCAGATGGGCAGAAATACAGAGCCTTATCTGTTTGATTAGGGAACTGACTGAAGTGCCTGGCTTTGGGGGGTGCTGGATGAGCAGAGGCCACATGTGGAACTGGCTATCTCCTGGTTCCCCACTAATGTATAGCAGGGTCCTTGTACTGGTAGAAACTGGTGCAGACTGCAATCTAGTTTATGGGAAACTGGATAAGTTTCCCAGAAAAGCTGCAGTCATTGACAGTTAAGGGGGGTCAGTGAAGGTGAAACCTGTGTCTCTGCATCTTGGCCTTGGCTGCTTGGCTCCCCGCCTATACACTCTGTATGTCTCTCTTATACCTAAATATATTCTAGGGGTGTACATCTTGCATAGTCTGGACTAAAGTACAATGGTTAGAGAATTCAGACTCTGAGTTCATGTAGTAAAGCCAGTAATGCATGGACATACACATCACCAGCTTCAAGTTCTGTCACAACGCCAAAGGGTTACCTCCACTCATCAATACCATTTGTCATGGTCTTGTTGCCATGGACTTAGCTGCCTGGGAGTATCCAAAAGGGGTCATCCTGTTTCATTATGTTGATGATATTATGTTAACCTCTAATTCTCTTGCAGATTTAGAAGTGGCAGTGCCCCTCTTGTGGCAACATTTGGTAGCATGCGGTTGGACCGTCAATGAATCCAAGTTTCAAGGGCGTGGATTGTCTGCCAAATTCTTGAGTCTTATTTGGTCGGGTAAGACAAAGGCCATACCAGAGTCCATCATTGATAAAATCCAGGCACACCCCTGACCCACCACAGTGAGGCAGCTGCAGACGTTTGTGAGCTTCTTGGGGTACTGGCAGACATTAGTTCCCCATTTGGCTCAAATGATGAAACTGCTGTACCAGTTAACAAAACAAGGGGCTACATAGAATTGAAATGAAGAGGCTGAATCAGTATTTCTGGCCACCAAACAGGCTATTCAGCAAGCACAGGCCTTACAAGTGATTGATCAGGGGCACTCACTTGAATTTGATGTGCATGTGACTACAGATGGTTTTGGCTGGGGCCTATGGCAGTGCACGGAGCATTGTAGAATGCCAGTAGGCTTTTGTTCCCATCTATGGAAGAGAGCTAAGCTACTGTATTAATTGAGAGAGAAGCAATTAGCTGCCACTTATGCTGCTCCTCAGGCCTGAGAGAACGTGACAGGCTATAGATGTCATGCAGATAACGTATCCAATAGTGGAGTGGATATGTTCATGGATAACAATCCCTCAGATAGGGATAGTGCAGACATCCACTTTAGCAAAGTGGGGTGCCTACTTAGAGCAGCAGAATATGCTGAGTAAAAGTCCCTTAGCAGCAGAGTTACAAGAAGTCTTGGGACCTGCAGTCCTAATGCAGGGTAAGGCTATAGGGCCTGAGGCACCCTAGACCTTGAGTCATCACCATTTAAGGAAGTGTGCCCTCCCCTTCCTGATGGGCATGGTATACAGATGTGTCTAGCCAAGGTGCTACTGCTGCCTGGACTGCTATAGCAGTCCAGCATAGCACTCACACCATATGGTTTGATACTGGGTGTGGACAAAGCAGCCAATGGGCTGAGCTCAGAGTGGTGTGAATGGTGACTACCAAGGAAGAGTCACCTATGGTAATCTCTACCAGTAGCTGGGCAGTCTGTTGAGGTTTAACCTGGTGGTTCACTACCTGGAAGTTACAGAATTGGCTTGCAGGCCATTAGCCCATTTGGGGCCAAGTGGCAAGACCTCTGGGAAATGAGTCATCAGAAAGATCTAACTATCTATTATGTGTCAGGCCATATGTGTTTGGCTACCCCCAGTAATGATGAGGCAGATGCCTTGGCCAAGGTTCAATGGTTAGAATTGGCACTTACATGAAATATGGCTTTGTGGCTACACAGAAAATTGAGACAATGCTGGGGGTGGGGTGAACTGATGCAACAGATCAGTGGGAGCTGAGGTTTGTCTTTGTCCTGCAGGACATTTTGGAGGCCTGCCAGAAGTTCCCAGTGTGCACTCAGGCATACCCCAGATGTAGACAACTGCCCGGTGTAACACGACAAGTGATGGTAGGGCAGATGCCCTTGACCAGATGGTAAATAGATTACATTGTGCCACTACTAAAATCGCAGGGCTACACACATGCTCTGATGGCTGTAGACATGGCCACCGGCTTGTTGTTTGCCTACCCTTACAGGGTGGCTGACCAAAGACACACTATTTGAACCTTGCAGCACTTATGTGCCTTATACTGTGAATCTCTGGCCATTAAAAGTGATAAGAGAAGACATTTCACTGGACAGCAGATAAAACAATGGACACACCAGATGGACATACAATGGAGGTTTCATGTTCCTTATAACCCACAAGTCACTGGCACGATTGAACAATATAAAGGATCCTAAAGAAGGGGTTATATTTGCATGTTACTTCCCCATCTTTGTGGGGCTTGAGTTTTAGGTTGGACCTGGTGCTCCAAATTTTGAATGAGCAGCCATAGAAAGGTAGCCCAGCTCCAGTGGAGGCACTGTTACACTGGGCACTGCCCCCATCCAGCACAAATAAACACTAAGGATGACCTCCTCTGACAAGATATGGGGACAAATGGTCATTTGTTGTTGCCTGCCTCAATGTCCTTAAGGCAGGGGAACAGAAAACCTGGTGTTTATCATGTACCCTCCAAGCATGCCATTGCAGATGGTTGGCTATCATAGCCCCCTGGGGGGAAGGCCTGCAGTATGACTTACATGTTACTCCTTGGGTATTTACTGTGTGGCCTCCAAGATTGACCATTCATAGGGAAACAGACAGGGAAGGGACCCTCCCCTGGGGGACATAAGTACTGTCTGTGTGGCCCAGCTCCCCTGTGACTTTGGCATGAGTACAAGACACAAAATAACCATGGGGAGCTGCCAATGGTGACTGCATAGTTTTCGAGAAATAAAAAGTTGGCTCATATTTTGCCTGAGGGACATGATTTACTCCTGTTAGTATCTGTGTCTGCTTTGCCATTTTGGCCATAGGTTGACATGCTCCAACAGCATCGTGGACTGGGCCCACACCTACTCCGAGGTGACTAATGTCTTCAACTGTTGGATTGGCACCACCCTTCCAGCAGCAGCTGCAGATGGCTTGCCCTGGCACATACATCCAGCTTCTATGCAGAACTGGACATGGCTAGAGATTTGGGGTCCCACAGACAATGGATGGGATGCAATACCATGTGCTTTCGATAGGGGATGTTGCAAAACCCATGGCAAGCCTGCTCCCTGGTTGACTCATAGTGTCCATGATGGATGAGGCTGGCTAATGGGAGAAAACATGGTACCTCCATTGCAGGCACCACAATGTATAGAGCAAACACTGGGTTAAAGTCAATGTGGGATGGTTGCCCACCAAGGCCTGTGCAAACATAACACATGTCACCACACCAAAGATGTAGTGGAACAAGTGGTCTTACCAAGGTCAGTCCCCAATGGACTTTGTGCCCCCTAGGAGTTCATGGGTCTGTGGAAACTTAGGATGGAAGTATCTACCAGCCAAATAGACTGAATGTTGTACCTGGGAGTCGGCTTATGTGCCTCTCACTGTGCTTCCCACATTACCTAGTCACTCACATAACTGGGAGGCATTGTATTCCCAGTTTTTGTTAGTGTGGCTGGGCCTCTGGTGGTTCTACTCCTTTGCAATAACTATCCTTGGAGAAGATGTAATCACTGTAGAAATGCAAGTTACAGCTCTTGCAGAGCACACAGCTTGGGCCCTGAATCGCACCTCAGTTGTCCCCCTTTTGTTTACTGATGAGGTTGATCAGATCAGGAAGGCAGTGCTGCAAAACTGAATGGCCTTAAACATAGTCACAGCTGCCCAAGATGGCACTGTGCTCTTGTAGGGACACAGTGTTTTACATTTATCCCTGACAACCACTAGAACATAACAGCAGCTTTACAGGGTGTGTCATGGGAAATTAACGTGATTGGATGCTTTACTGATGACCCCCTGCAAAGATGGTGGGCATCCCTGGGTTCTGGCTTATGCTGGGCTCTCATAGTGGGAATATTAGTGGTAGGTTGTTCCTCTCTGTATTGTTGCTGTGGTCTATGGGTTCAGGATTCTGCCCTATGTGCATGGGTCACCATTAAGAGGACTCCCTCAGTCTAGGGGCTGAAGTGTAAGAAACATTGCTCTGCTGCAGCCAGGCAGGAATAGGCTGAGATAAACATTCTCCATGACTCAGCGATATTGGAGGACAGGTGCACAATTCCACTCATATGTTATCACAGCTATGTAGCCATAACATGGGAGGCTCATCATCTGGCTCAAGGCTACTACTGTTTGTAAGGTGTATAAATGCAATATCGACACTGTGAAAGAGTTGCTGAATAAAGCCATGTCTCCCTGCTGTCTCTCAAGTGTTCTTCTAGATCTCTTACTCTTATCCACTGACTCTGCTTGGACCTCCACTGGGGCTTGAATATGACACTATCCAAAATAAAATTCCAAGATTTTCAGCATTGTAGTTACCATGAGTTTTTAGTTTCATTAATAACTGATGTGTCTTTTATTTAGAGATATCATTACTCATATTACCTCACTTCCCCTTCTAAAGGGGTTCCTATTATTATTCCCATTTTAATAAGAAACTGAAGTGTAGGAAGGTTAGTAACTTCCCTAAAGTAACAGAGTTAACAAGCAGCAGAGCCGTGGTTCAAATAGAGGTATAATTTTAAAGTCTATGCACTTAATCGTAAAAGTATGCATGGTCCCCTTTCGTAATGGAGGCTCCATGTTATGGTTTAAATAGTTGACTACTCCAAATCTCATGTTGAATTTTAATCCTAAATGCTGAAGGTGGGGTGTAATGGAAAGTGATTGAATAAGGCAGGGCAGATCCTTCAGGAATGACTTCATGCCATTCTCATTACAGTTAATGAATACTCACTCTATTAGTTCCCACAAGAAATGGTTGTTGAAAAGAGCCTGACGCTGTCTACTCCATCTCTCTTGCTTTCTCTCTCACTCTGTGATCTGCACATGCTAGCTCCCCTCTGCCTTCCACCATGACTGGAAGGAACTTGAAATTCTCACCAGAAGTAGATGCTGGTGCCATGCTTCTTGTATAGCCTGCAGAACTGTGAATCAAATAAATCTATTTTTTTAAATTAATTATCCACTTTTAGTTATTCCTTTATAGCAACACAAAAATAAACTAAGATACTATATTGGGGCAAGAACACAAAAGGATAGGTTCTGGATAGTTAGATGTATTAGGCATAACAGTGAATAGGTGTAGTGGCAAGGTTGGCTTGGGGGATGGAGGTTAGCCACACTTTCAGAGTATGCACTAGAAAGAAAAAGCACAAAAATCATGTCCTAATAGAGAGCGCTCCACTCAAACCAGGAGAACATTTAGAAATAGGACATTCAAAAAGAGACTCTGAGATAATTTACCAGAGACAAGTAAATTTCAAATCTAAACCGGTGTTAGAGGACTAGGGATGGTGAAGGTAAGGAGCAGTGGAAAACTTGGAGTCAACCAGAATTAATTCCAGAGATAGTGGAGAAAAAGCAAGAGGACAACAGCAGGGCTTTTATGTGTCCCCATCATGTGTCCATATTGTCTCATCACACATTATATTTTACTGTTAAATGCAATATTATATATGTAAAATGGTCCTCCAAACAAACTATAAACTTTTTGATGACAGCAATCATTACTCATATTTTTGTTTTGTCTCACCATACCCAATATTCACTAATTCATTTATTCTTTTATTGATTTATCAGGATCTACACTATGCACTGGGGATAAAAACACAACAAGACATGATTCTCAGTCTCATGAAGGTCGCAGTGTAAAATGGATTGTGAATTGGACTTAATGAATGGAATCCAGGTGTAAAGGTTTCCATAGATCTGAATAATAGGGGTTATGTGATCATGATGCATTTTTCTGTGGGAAGCCTATATTGGCCCTCCAAATGGATTTAGAGCTTATAGTTAAAGGTAGGGGAGAACACACATGTAAATAAATAATTCAATGTAACTTTTAAGAGTTTGATTGGGAAGCAGGGAAACCTTCATAGAAAAGGTGATATTTGACCATTTAAGCTAAGCAGGTGGAAAGGGCATTCTAGGAATAGGGTACAATATGCAAAGGTATGAAAGGGTAAAAGAGCATACTGCATTTAGAAAACTGCAAATAGTTTGATATGGCAGGAACATGAGGCTAGAGTCAGCATGCCAACCCCAGACTAACACCTTCCTGCATTCACTCCACTTCTTGAATATAAACAACTGCTTATAAAGTCATCCAGACTGTCCCCACACCGCAATAGTTCCTTAGAAGAAATGACTAGTAGACAGATGTTTCCCACAAAACCTGGCTCTTATCTCAGAATTTTAAAATGAGAAGCAATAAGAGAAGGCTTGAAAAAGTAGCTTTATTCTCCTATTTCATTTGGATTTCTAGTTTTGGCACACAGGGAAATCACTAGTGGTAAATGGAATATTGTCAGTTACTTCTCTTTATTTCTTTTTCATTTTATTTATAAAATACTTTTAAGGCACAGAGCATAGGATGTGGAGCAGTGTGTCTGCTACCATGTAGAATATTATCTTGTTGGTAACTTTCCAACTCATTCTATACTGCTGCTCTATACCTGTGTCTAATATCCTAACCCATTACTGGCTATTCTTGTTTCTTTTCTCTCAGAACTGGTATCTTTGGCACTGTTTTATGCCCCTGCCTTTTTCTTCTTATTTCTCAGGCTGCTCCTAAACTTAAACTTTTTTTTTTTTTAATTTCACACATTCTTTATTCATTATACTCTTGATAGACATTTAGGATTTTTTTTTTCTTTTTAACTCTTTTGAATAAAGCTTCTCTGAATATTCAGGTGCAAGTCTTTGGGTGGACATGTGTTTTCATTTCTCTTGGGAACATACATTAAAAATAAAACTGCTGAATTATATGGAACATCCATATTTAACTTCATAAGAAACTCCCAAGACTTTATTCAAAGTGGTTGAAATATTTTTCTTTTTTAGAGATGAGGTTTTGGTTTCACTATGTATCATTTTACATTATTACAGAAATGTATAATAGTTCTCATCATTCCACATTTTCACCGATGATGGGTGGTGTCAGTCATTTTAGCCATTCTCATAGATGGGTACTGGTATGTTATTAGGTTTTAAATTTGCATTTCTCTGATAACAAATGATGGTCAATATGCCTATTGGCCATTTATGTATCTTCTTTTGTGAAATGTCTGTTCAAGTGTTTTGCCCACTTTGAGCAGTGAAAGAGGCTGTACTACTTATTATTGAATTTGGGGGTTCTTTAAAATTCTGGATACAAGTGTTTTATCAGATATATTTTGCTAGTTAAAGTCCTCCAAAAAATAGACACCAAGATGGAATTAGAAGATAAGAGAATGATTGGGAAATATCCTATTGAATGATAAAAGAGAAGGAGCACGAGTAGGCAGAGAAAGCTTCAGACTATAATCAGGTCTGAATCTGAAGCAAGAGAGAGGAAAGAAAGGAGGATTGGGTAGAAAGAGCCTCAGGCTGTAGCAAAGCTTGGAGAGAATCTCAACCAAGCTAATGGAAGCATAGGAACTCAGATTGTCTACTAAAGGAGTTCCACATTAGCCATAAATGTCCAGGCTCTGGTACCATGACCATTCTCAGTCACAGGTTGGGAATATACTGGAGATAGTGTGGCCATTACATAAATGCTAAATTGGACCCAGAAGATGTAGCAGCATTTGGTTTCCAGCTAATTATACTTGTCATAGCAGGTTCTATTTGAAGGAAGATCTAACAGAAACATTCTTATGACTGTAAAAGTCCATCCTAGTGTCACGCTAATATTTTACATTCATGTCCCTGAGAGCAGTTTTTTCGATGGCTTCTATAGGAATCTACCTCTAAGGGAAAATTTAAAAGAGAGAAGTAAGTGGGATGAATTATAACCTTCACTGCCACAGTTGATCTTCAGGCACCAACTGATACACATCTTCTCCAGCTTTTACTCTCCATTGTAAAGTTTCCTCATTTTAAACTATCACTTCTGCAGATCTTGATTATCCACCTAATTGCCTGACCTAAATCATAATTCCTGAAGGGTGTGAGTTCTTGAACAAATTGTATACTTCTCAGGATGGAACTACTGTGCACCTCCAGCACAATTACACTTGCACAAGAGAGTAACAAGAGGCGTATTGGAATGCAAAAATAGTTTCATATTAAAAGATAAATCAACATAATTTTTTATATTAATAGAATAAAAAAGAAAACACATATCAGTATCTTAACAGGTGTAGAAAAAGCATACGAGAAAATTCAACACCCAATCATAATGAAATCACGCACAAAAAAAAATATGAATGAAAGGGAGGTTTATAAGCCGGGCACTGTGGCTCACACCTGTAATCCCAGCACTTTGGGAGGCGAAGGTGGGTGGATCACGAGGTCAAGAGATCGAGATCATCCTGGCCAACGTGGTGAAACCGTCTCTACTAAAAATACAAAAATTAGCTGGACGTGGTGGTGCGCACCTGTAGTCCCAGCTACTCGGAAGGCTGAGGCAGGAGAATTGCTCCACCCGGGAGGTGGAGGTTGCAGTGAGCCAAGATCGTGCCACTGCACCCCCGCCTGGTGCCGGGTGACTGCGTGAGACTCTGTCTAAAAAAAAAAAAAAAAAAAAAAAAAAAAGCAAGGGAGGTTTATCAACTTGACAAAGGTTTATCTTTAAAAACCTACTCAAACTATTCTGAAAAATAAAAGAGAGAGAAACACTTTTGAACTTATTGTATGAGTTCAGTATTACCCTAATGCAAAAACCAGACAAAGACACATCAAAAAAGAAAACTATCCGCCAATAATTCTAATGAATATTGATGCAAAAATCCTCAACCCAAAACTAACAAAAAAACCCTCAAGACCCCATCAAAAAAAAAAAAGAAAAGAAAAAGAAAAACTAATAGAACTGATAAACAAATTCAGTGAAGTTGCAGGATACAAACTCAACATACAACAATCAGTAGTGCCCTTATATGCCAAAATGAATGAATTGAAAAAGAAATTAAAAATAATCCTCATTTACAACAGACACACATAAAATTAAATACCTAGGAATTATCTTAACTGAAGAAGTGAAAGATCTCTATAATGGAAACTATAAACCAGTAATAAAAGAAACTGAACAACACACAAAAAATGGGAAAATGATTAGAAGAATTAATATTGTTAAAATGTTTATACTACCCAAAGCAAATTACAGATTCAATGTAATTTCTGTCAAAATACCAACAATATTCTTCACATAAATAAAGACAAAAACAATTCTCAAATTAATATGGAACCACAGAAGACCCTGAATAGCCAAAACTATTCTAAGCAAAAGGAACAAAACTGGAAGAATCACATTACCTGACTTCAAATTAACTTCAGAGCTATAGTAACTTAAACAGCATGGTACTGGCATAAAAACAGACACATAGACCAATGGAACAGATCACAGAGCTCAGAAACAAATCCACACACCTACAGTAAATTCAGTTTTTGACAAAGGTGCCACAATCTCTTCAATAAATGGTGCTGGAAGAACTAAATATCTATATGCAGAAAAATAAAACCAGACCCCCATCTCTCAAATCAAAATAGATTAAATACTTAAATCTAAGATTTCAAGTCATAAAACTTAGACAAGAAAACATTGGGAAAAATCTCCATAGCATGGGTCTGGGCCAAGACTTCTTGAGCCATACCCCAAAAGCACAGGCAACCAAAGCAAACATGGACAAATGGGGTCACATCAATTTCATAGCTTCTGCACAGGAAAAATAGAAACAACAAAGTGAAGAAACAACCCACAGAATGGGAAAAAATATTTGCAAACAACTTATCTGAGAAGGGATTAATAACCAGAATGCACAAGGAGCTCAAGCAACTGAAGAAAAAAAAATCTAATAATCTGATCAAAGACTGAGCAAAAGATTAGACAAACAAATGGCAAAGAGGCATAATGAAATGATATTTAACATCATTGATCATCAGAGAATTGCAAATTAGAACTACAATGATATACCATCTCACCCCAGTTAAAATGGCTTACATCCAACAAATAGGCAATAACAAATGCTGACAAAGATGTGGAGAAAATGATGTAATCCTTGTACACTGTTGGTGGGAATGTAATTTAGAACAATCACTATGGATAACAGTTTGGAGGTTTTTCAAAAAAACATAAAATTGAGCTACCATATGATCCAACATTCTCACTGATGGGTATATACCAAAATAAATAAAATCAGTGTATCAAAGATATGTATCAAACAAACTCCTATGTTTGTTGCAGCACTATCTACAATAACTAAGGTTTGAAAGTAACCTAACTGTCAATCAACAGACAATTGGATTAAAAAAATGTGATACATATACACAATGGAGCACTATTCGGCCATTTAAAAAAGAATGAGGACCAGTCATTTGCAACATCATAAATAAAACTGGAGGTCATTATGTTAAGTGAAACAAGCCAGGCACAAAAAGACAAACATCACATGTTCTCTCTTATTTGTGGAATCTAAAATCCAAAACAATTTAATTCATGGAGATACAGAGTAGAAGAATGGTTACCAGAGACTGGGAAGGGTAGTGGGGTATTGACGAGAGGTGGAGATGGATAATGAGTACAAAAAGATTGTTAGAAAGAATGAAGGAGACCTACTATTTGATAGCACAACAGGGTAACTATAGTCAATAATACATTAACCGTACTTTTTAGAATACCTTGAAGAGTATAATTGGATTTGTTGAAACTCAGTGGATAAATGCTTGGGGTGATAGATACCCCATCTTTCACCATGTGCTTATTTCATATTTCATGCTAGTATAAAAACATTTTATGTACCCCATAAACATAACACCTACTATGTACCCACAAAAATTAAAAAATAATTTAAAAGATAGTATTTGCAAGTTTCATGGTAACTTTAAAGCCAAGAACATGCAACAGATACACACACACACACACACACACACACACACAAAGAAAGAAACTAAATTATGAGACCTCCATCACATCAGCATCACCACCTGAGACCTCAATTATGTCAGGGTCACCACCTGAGATGTTGATCACCACCTGCGGATGTCTGTCCTGCAGACCCTGACTTAATGATGGATGAATAAAATGCACTCACACATACTTGAGCACAGTGAATCTGAATGGGCTAGGGATGGTTGTCAGCTGCTCTCAGAGGGCAATTGCAGCTAACTGACCACTACTCATTGCTCCTCCTCACATTTATTCACTGTAGATTTAATAACAGAGGTTCTAAGTCAACATGCTTGTGGATCATTAACATGGTTAAAAGGGTAGTTTTACAAATAATAAAAGGTCTTGTTTCCAGGACCCAGAGTAAACACCATTAATGGGTAATTCCCCTTAGATTTCACCCTGAGAGGGACATCCAGCACAAAGTTTACACGAGTAAACAGAGACAAAAAGGTGTGGGGTAAACAGACATAACTGGGGAAGCTTTTGTTATTCTAATATTTACCCTATGACTTAAAATTCTAATGTAAGAACTGGCTGCCTTCAGCCTGTTCCATTAAAACTTTTCAGCCTTGCAAAAGGTTTGAGACTATAATCTTATAACTTTCCCTAATGTTTCCTTATTATTTTGCCAGCCACTCTGAGTGAACCCCAACAAAATTAAATACAAGAGGAAATCACCTTCATTAAAAGGAAGAGAGAAAGTCAACAAAGAAGAGAAAACCACAAACAAGCAAAAATCAAATAACAAAATATCAAAAGTAAGTTCTTACTTACCAATAACATTGTATGTACATGTACTAAACTTTCCTAACAGAAGACACAGAGTGGCTAAATGAATTAAATAACAAGACTCAGTGACCTGTTGCCTGCAAGAAACACACCTTACATATAAAGACACACATAGAATAAAAATAAATGGATGAAGAAAGATATTCCATGTCATTGGAAATAAAAAAAAAACAGCAGGAGAAGCTATATTTAGACAAAATAGGTTTCAAGACACAAACTATAAGAAGCGACAAAGAATGTCACTATGTAATAATAAAGGGGTCAATTCAACAAGAGGACATGACAATTTTAAATATGTATGCAACAATCATTGGAGCATCCAAATATATGTAAGAAATATTGAGACAGCTAAAGAAAAAGACTCCAATGCAATAATGGTTAGAGACCTCAACACCCCACTTTCAGCATTGAACAGACCTTCCAAACAGAAAGTCAACAAAGAAATGTTACAACTGTCCATTGTAAGCCAAATGGACCTAAAGGGTAATTACAGAACATTTCATTCAGTGCTAGAGAATACATACTCTTTTTCTCAGCAGATGGGTTATTCTCAATGATAGACTATATTTTAAATCACAAAGCAAGGCTTAAAACATTAAAAATCATTTTAAATATTATAAAGTACTTGATCTGACCACAATGAAATAAAACAGAAATCAATAACAACAAGAATTTTGGAAACTATACAAATACAAGAAAATTAAGCAATTTGTTCTCAAATGACAAGTGGGTACATGAAGAAATTAAGAAGGAAAGTAAAAAATTTTATGAAACAAATGATAATGGAAACACAACATATCAAAACTTATAGAATACAATGAAAGCAGAACAAAGAGGGAATTTTGTAGTTATAAATGCCAACATCAAAAAAGAGAAAAGAAACTTAAAATAATATATCATCTTAAAAAACTAGAAAAGCGAAGGGAAACAAAACTCAAAAATTAGTAGAAGAAATTAAATAATAACAGAGCAGAAATAAATGAAATGGAAACAAAGAAAACAAAATAAAAAATAAAGCAAAAAGTTGACTTTTTGAAAGGATAAATAAAGTTGACAAGTCTTAAGTAAGACTAATAAAAAAAAGAGAAAACCCAAAAATAAAATCAGAGATTGATTGCTGGCAAGATAGCCAAGTAGGAACAGCTCCAATGTGCAGCTCCCAGCAAAATTGACACAAAAGACAGGTGATCTTTGCATTTCCAACTGAGGTGCATGGTTTATCCCATTGGGACTGGTTGGACAGTGGGTGCAGCCCAAGGAGGTAGAGCCAAAGCAGGGTGGGGCATTGCCTCACCCAGGAAGCACAAGGGGCTGGGGAACTCCCTCTTCTAGCCAAGGGAAGCCACTAGGAACTGTACCTGGCATTCTGGCCCCGATACTGCACTTTCTCTACAGTCTTCACAACTTGCAGACCAGGAGATTCCCTCTGGCACCTACAACACCAGGGCCCTGGGTTTCCAGCACAAAACTGGGTGGCCATTTGGGAAGACATTGAGCTAGCCATAGCAGTTTATTTTTTATACCCCAGTGTCACCTGGAACACCAGCATGACAAAAGTGTTCACACCACTGGAAACAGTACTGAAGCCAAAGAGCCAAGTGATCTACTTCAGTGAGTCCCACCCCCATGAAGACCAGCAAGGTAAGATCCACTGGCTTGAAATTCTCACAGCCAGTGCAGCAGGCTGAGCTAGACCTGGTATATTCAAGCTCAGTGGTGGGAGGGGTGCCTGCCATTGCTCAGGCTCCAATAGTGGGTTTTAATATCACAGTGTAAACAAAGCTTCAGGGAAGTTCAAACTGGGCAGAGCCATGGCAGCTCAGCAAGGCCTCTGCAGGCACACTGTATCACTAGATTCCCTCCTTGCTGGGCAGGCCACCTATGAAATAAAAGGGAGCAGCCCATCAGGGACTTATAAATAAAGCCCCCACATTCCTGGGTCAGAGCACTTAAGAAAAGGGGGAGTAGTGGGTACAGCTTCAGCAGACTTAAATGTCCCTGCCTGGCAGCTCTGAAGAGAACAGCAAACTTCCCATCACAGTGCTCGAGATCTGATAAGGGACAGAATGCCTCCTCAAGTGGCTCCCCGAATCTATGTATTCTGACTGGGAGACATCTCCCAGCAAGGGCTGACAGACACCTCATGCAGGAGAGCTCTTGCTGGCATCTGGCGGGTACCCATCTGGGACTAAGCTACCAGATGAAGAAACAGGCAGCAATCTTTGCTGTTCTGCAGCCCCTGCTAGTGATTCTTAGCTAAGCAGTCTGGAGTGAAACTCCAGCAGACCTGCAGCAGAGTGGCCTGTTAGAAGGAAAACTAACAAACAGAAAGAAATCATTTCAACATCAACAAAAAGAATGACCACTCAGAGACCCCATCCAAAGGTCACTGACTTCAAAGACCAAATAGACAAATCCACAAAGATGGGAAGAAAGTAGTACAAAAAGTATGAAAATTCCAAAAACCAGAATGCCTTTTCTACTTCAAGGGATTACTACTCCTCTCCAGCAAGGGAACATAACCTGACAGAGAATTAGTTTGATGAATTGACAGAAGCAAGCTTCAGAATATGGATAATAACAAACTTCTTCAAGCTAAAGAAGCGTGTTCTAACCCAATGCAAGGAACTAAAAGCCTTGAAAAAAGGTTAGATGAAACGCTAACTAGAATAACCCATTTAGAGAAAAACATAAATGACCTAATGCAGCTGAAAAACACAGCACGAGAACTCCATGAAGCACACACCTGTGTTAATAGCTGAATCAATCAATTGGAAGAAAGGATTTTAGAGATTGAATATCAACTCAATGAAATAAAGTAAGAAGACAATATTAGAAAAAAAAAGAGTAAAAAGAAATGAACAAAGCCTCTAAGAAACATGGGATTTTGTAAAAAGACCAAATCTGCGTTTGATTGGTGTACCTGAAAGTGTCAGGGAGAATGAACTCTTCTGGATATTATCCAGGAGAACTTCCCCAACCTAGCAAGGCAGGATGACATTCAAATTCAGGAAATACAGAGAACACCACAAAGATACACCTCAAGAAAAGCAACCCCAAGACATATAATCATCAGATTCACCACCTTTGAAATGAAAGAAAAAATACTAAGGCAGCCAGAGAGAAAGGTTGGTCCATCAAACCAACAGTGGATCTCTCAGCAGAAATCCTACAAGCCAGAAGAGAGTGGGGGCCAATATCCAATATCCTTAAATAAAAAATTTTTTAACCCAGAATTTCATATCCAGCCAGACTAAGCTTCATATGCTAATAAGAAATAAAATCCTGTACAGACAAGCAACTGCTGAGAGATTTTGTCACCACCAGGCCTGCCTTTCAAGAGCTGCTGAAGGAAGTAATAAACATGGAAAAAAAACAACCTGTACCAGCCACCGCAAAAACATACCAAATTGTAAAGATCATCAACACTATAAAGAAACTGCATCAACTATTGGGAAAAACAACCAGGTAGCATCATAATTGTAGGATCAAATTTACACATAAAAATATTAACCTTAAATGTAAATAGGCTAAATGCCCCAATTAAAGACACAGACTGGCTAATTGGATAATGAGTCAAGACCTATTGGAGTGGTGTATTGAGGACACCCATCTCATTTGCAAAGACACACATAGGCTGAAAATAAAGAAATGGAGAAATATCTGCCAAGCAAATGGAAAGAAAAAAAAACAAAACAAACAAACAAACAAAACAGGTTTGCAATCCTAGTCTCTGATAGAACAGACTTTAAACCAACAAAGACCAAAAGAGACAAAGAAGGGCATTACACAATGGTAAAGGGATCAATGCAACAGGAAGAGCTAACTATCTTAAATATATATGCACTCAGTACAGGAGAACCAAGATTCATAAAGCAAGTCCTTAGAGACCTACAAAAAGACTTAGACTCCCACACAATAATAGTAGAAGACTCCCACTGTCAATATTAGACAGATAAATGAGACAGAAAATTAACAAGGATATCCAGGATTTGAACTCAGCTCTGAACCAAGAGGACCTAATAGACATCTACAGAACTCTCCAACAAAAATCAGCAGAAGATACATTCTTTTCAGCACCACATAGCACTTATTCTAAAATTGACTACATAATTGGAAGTAAAACACTACTCAGCAAATGCAAAAGAAAGGAAATCATAACAAATAGTCTCTCAGATTGCAGTGCAATCAACTTAGAACTCAGGATTAAGAAATTTACTCAAAACTGCACAACTACATGGAAATTGAACAACCTGCTCCTGAATGACTACTGGATAAATAATGAAATGAAGGCAGAAATAAAAATGTTCTTTGAAACCGGTGAGAACAAAAACACAACTTACCAGAATCTCTGGAACACATTTAAAGCAGTGTCTAGAGGAAAATTTATAGCACAAAATGCCCATAAGAGAAAGCAGGAAAGATCTAAAATGGACACACTAATGTCACAATTAAAAGAACTGGAGGAGCAAGATCAAACAAAGCCAAAAGCTAGCAGAAGACAAGAAATAACTAAGATCAGAGCAGAACTGAAGGAGATAGAGACACAAAAAACCCTTCAAAAAATTAATGAATCCAGGAGATTTTTTTTGAAAAGATCAACAAAATAGATAGACCACTAGCCAGACTAATAAATAAGAAAAGAGAGAAGAATCAAATAGATAAAATAAAAAATGATAAGGGGGTATCACCACCAATCCCACAGAAATATAAACTACCATCAGAGAATACTATAAACATCTCTATGCAAATAAACCAGAAAATCTAGAAGAAATGGATAAATTCCTTGACACTTCCACCATCCCAAGACTAAACCAGAAAGAAGTAGAATCACTGAATAGACCAATAACAAGCTAGAAACCATCATTCTCAGCAAACTAACACAAGAACAGAAAACCAAATGCCACATACTCTCACTCACAAGTGGGAGTTGAACAATGACACACAGACACAGAGAAGGTAACATCACACACCGGGGACTGTTGGGGGTTGGGGGATTAGGGTAGGGATAGCATTAGGAGAAATACCTAATGTATATGATGGGGTAATGGATGAAGCAAATCACCATGGCACGTGTATATCTATGTAACAAACCTGCATGTTCTGCACATGTACCCCAGAACTATTAATTTTACCCCAGAAGTATAATTAAAAAGGCACACACACTCAAAAATAAACAAATAAATAAGTAAATAAAATTAGAGATGAAAAAGACATTACAACTAATACTACAAAAAATTAAAGGTTCATTAGTGACTACCATAAGCAACTATATGTCAATAAATTGGAAAATCTAGAACAAATGAACAAAATCCTAGACACATCCAACCTACTAAGATTGACTCGAAAAAATTCAAAATCTGAATAGACCAATAGCAAGTAATGAGATCAAAACTGTCATAAAGTCTCTCAGTAAAAAAAGCCCAGGGTGCCATGGCTTCATCACTGAATTTTACCAAATATTTAAGGGAAATCAGAAAATAAGTAAAAACATATTATGTATAGATATATATGAATAATATAGCCACTATCCTGAAAACAAAACAGAAAACAAGTGGTGGTGAGGATGTGGAGAAATTGAAAACCTTGTGCACTGTAGACTGCAATGTAAAGTGGTGTGACCACTATGAAAAACAGTATGGTGATTAAAAAAAAATATTTTGAGAGAGATCCAAGATGGCTGACTACCAGCAGCTCAGGATTGTAGTTCCCAGAGAAAGCACACAGAACAAGAGGACTCCACACTTACAGATGAATTTTTGTTGCCTACGGACCAGGAGATTCCCAGCGGAGGAGCCCCACGGGTCGCCAGCGCGACTCTTGTGGCCGGCATGGCAGTTTTGCTGGCACCCTGGTGTGGCGCTTCTCAGTGCAGAGTAAACGGGACTGACTCCTCTTTTGGTCGACGTTTGGAGCTTCAGGAAGGCAGAGTCACCTATTTACCTGATTAAAAGAGGGATTTAAGAGAGAAGCCAGACCAGACATTCCTGGACAGACAAGCACCACGAATCTTAATGCCGCTGCTTTAGTCAGTGCAGTGGGTTGCTCAGATTTCGGCACTGGGAATCAACAAGTCGGACGTCCACTCAGAGACCTAATTTGAAAGTTGGCAATTACAAATGACAGGTGGATAAACTTACAATGATGGGAAGAAACCAGCATAAAAAGGCTGAGAATACTCAAAATCAGAATGCCTCTCCTTCTACAGGGGATCATAATTCCT
>CAUYLG010018465.1:0-18179 GCA_963573385.1 Cacajao melanocephalus
CTCTGCAATGGGATGGATACTGAAACCTGAGTGTCCGCACACTCTGCAGTGGGATGGATACTCCAGTCTGAGTGTGGGTGCATATGTGAGCGCACTCTGCAGTGGGATGGATACTGCAGTCTAAGTGAGTGTGGGCACGTGTGTGGGTGCACTCTGCAGTGGGATGGATACTCCAGCCTGAGTGAATGTGGGCGTGTATGTGAGTGCACTCTGCAATGGACTGGATACTCCAGTCTGAGTGAGTGTGGGCATGTATGTGAGTGCACTCTGCAGTGGGATGGATGACATCCTGCCTAGCACTGCTTCCCATCCTGAGCTAATGGATAAGGCTCCTGCTACCCATGGTGACCCTGAACTAGAATAAGTAGGAAGGCCAGCCCCGTGGCTCATGCCTGTAATCCCAGCACTTTGGGAGGTAAAGGCAGGCAGATCACTTGAGGTCAAGAGTTTGATACCACCCTGGCCAAAATGGCAAAACCCCATCTCTACCAATAACACGAAAGTTAGCTGTGCATGGTGGCACATGTATATAGTCCCAGCTACGTGGGAGGCTAAGACAGGAAAATCACTTGAATTCGGGAGGCGGAGTTTGCGTTGAGCAAAGATCATGTCATTGCACTCCAGCCTGGGAGACAGAGCAAGACTTTGTCTCAAAGAAAAAAAAAAAAAGAATAAGCAGGTAAGTAATTATCTTCCTTGTTAGTATTAATCTTTATTAAATATATGTATCGCTCCCACTTATTTCAATATTTAATAGAAGTGTTTTGGTCATTGTTTATATGTTTGGTGATGTTTTTGTGACCAAAAATATGCCATAGGAACTTAAATCTTGTTGATATCAATTAGCCAATAGTAAAATGGGTTTTGTTACTTCCCTTGAAGTTTCAGTCTCCAACAACCTATTGATGACACTGAGGACTTACCGTATGTATACAGATACAAATTTGTATATGAGTATGGACACGTACATCATCCATGTATGTATATGGGGTATATGCATAGAGGACTTAAATTCTGTGTCACGAGTCAGAAAGGAGGTAGTATTATAGCATGCCTGGGCAGATGATACAAACCTGAAAACATCTATATAATTCAGATGGGGTGTATTCAAACAAAAAGAAGAACCTCAGAAGGATTAGTACAAAAGAACAACTCTGGACAGGACCACAGATATTTTTTCAGAGTTGTTGGGATTATGGCTGGAAGCAGAATACTTTAGATCCCTGAGGGACTTTCTCAGGTTAACACTGAAAAACTCTACAGAAGACCTCCTGCTGTACTGTCTTAACACTGAAATGGTGGCATACTGTCTCATGCCTGTGTTAGGTACCAGCATCAATCAATGTCCACTTTAAAAAAGCAAAACTAAAAAGCATCTTGCCTTCTCATCCCCAGTCTGTTTTCTTAACAGAGTCACCTGCACTGCTTCCTTAACTAGAGCTGACTTCTGGGATCCAAGCTGCAGAGAGGGGGAAAAAAGTAGAGCAAATGAAGGGGGAGAGATTCAACCGCATCCCTGAAAGACAGTGCAGTATTGGCAATAGTTTTTATACTGCACACCCAGAGCCCTGCCCACCTTTTCTCAGAGGTGCCTCTGTGTCATACACATGTTCTAGGGGAAGGAGTAGGAGGGAGGGCTGAGCGGAGCCCCAGGCCCTTCACCCTCAACCAACCATCACAGCTCCACTCTTTGAGTAAATATGTGATCCCATTAAATTTCTATCTGCAGAAAGGATTCCCCAGACTAAAAACAGTGAACATACTGTTGCAGGGTAGCAATTTCTATATTCAGAGTCAGGACAGCTGGGCTCTACTATTGTCTCTGAGACTTCATCTTTCTGTACCTCCGTTTCTCATTTCCACTTGCCTTCCACGTAGAATGGTGGTAAAGATCAAGTGAACCAATTTGAGGTATTTACAAAACTGAAAAATACAATACCAATTTCTATGCAGTATTTATGGCATTATGCTGATTACATGTCACCTGTTTACCTACTTCATTGTGGAGCTGAAGGCTTTTACCTTGCTTCCTCCACAAGGTCAGAGATGCTGTGGACGATGACCCCACGGCCACCATGTTATTCTTTTGCTGGATAGTTTTGGAATAACTGTCAGGTTGTTGTTTTTCCTATCATTTTTTTAGCAGCTTAACTTTTTTTTTCTTTTTTGCAGTAAAACCTATGTGGAATGCCATCACATTTTTAAAAATTAGAAGAATAAAGCAGCTGAAGTGTAACTGGGGCCTTGCGACTTGAGCTGACAGCCCTGGCCAGCCACCCCTGAGATTCCTCTGAGGAATTCTAGGGCACAGCTGGTGAGAGTTGAATTACTCCCTTGCCTCATATTTGCTATGTTAATACCACCTCCCAATTCTGTTTTGATTCTGATGCTTTATCCGATCCCCTAAATAATTTCATCCAATACTTTCCTATTCTATTCTAAATGAAGTGTTTATCATTTGGAAATCCATAGTGACATTTTAATTTTAATTGAATAATTTTAAAGTTGATTTGTCATGTTAATTAATTCATTCATTTTAATTTTGCCCTTTGTAACAACTTGAGCTTCTGTTTGAAAAATTACCTTTTCCCCTTGCAAGTCAAGTTGACAGGGACAAAAGTTAAGGTGTCTGACTCCCATAAACAAAAAGATGGCCAGGTAACTCAAGCTAAGCCAATCAGAATTTTTCTCTTGAGTCTCCAAATTGTGAGCAAAGTTGCATGGGATGGGGGAGGAAACAACAGTTGTAAAATGCATTCATCTTGATGATGGAATCAAAACATGTCTCTTGAGTGGTTCTTGAGTGAGGCTAGACCCAGACACCTTGAGACAAATTGGCTTCCATCATGCCTGACTTATTTCCAAGCCTGTTTCTCCAGCATTCTTATCCATTTACAAAGCTACTTCTTATTCTTCTGATTAAATTCCTTTTGTTTAAATTAACCAGATTTTTTGGCATGCAAAACAAAAACAAAACAAACAAAATCTCTAGTTAAGTTCACACCCTTAATTGCCCTGCAATTAGACTATGTCTAAGTAGATACATTCCAAAGGAACTCACCATGTACCTATCATATCTTGCCATGTTCTTATTACATGCAGATGGTTGTACAGGGTATTTTAAACATATTTTTGAATTTAGTTGCCAAACAATACAATAATAAATTGTTATTATTTTTATCAGTTTTATAGATGAACAAAATACATACACATTATATAATTTCTCTGGGCTTATACAGCTGGAGGGCAACGTCAAAGTTCAAAGATACATCGTCTCATTCCTAAATTCTGGTTCTTTCAACTTACATATTCTACTACAAATTAAATTATTTGGTTAAAGGAATGCTTTGCTTAGTATTTTCGCTGAAATTTTGGGTTCTTGTAGTACTATTGTATAATAATAAAACAGAGTAAGTATCCTTATTACCTTTCCTGGAGGTCAGGAAGCACCTTGGTGTTACATTAGTAATTCTGCTGATATAGATGAGATTATATGTGGTTGCAGCCCTCAGACAGGAATATGTCATCAATTTCCTAGAGGTTCTAGCAAATATCTGGCATTTTAAGCCAAGTTTAATCTCAACTTTTGGTATTTTCTTTAAGAAAATGCAACACTATGGACAAAAAGAAATAGTCAAGAACATTAAGAAATGCATCCTCCTTCCGACCTGTAAGAACTGCAATGATGTGTATTAAAGTTTAATCTGAAATGTCTCTAATCTGCTATCTTACTTCCAAACTACAAACCATGACACATTATACACACACACATAGTTTTGGGGATCTCAGTTCATTTTTTATTTGAAATACCTCTCGGCTCTGTTAGTACCAAAAGAAAAATCTTTCTTCACTCAACTATCTCTTCATTTTTTCCAATCAATATTGGAAGTTTGTCTACTATGTGCCAAGAATTGTGTTAGGTACTGGGCAATGAGAAAGAAAGACAGAGTCCCCCAACTCCAGGGGTTGTACGATAGTGGGAGAACAGGCAATGCATCAACAAACAAGTAAATTAGTTCAACCATTGTGGAAGACAAAGTGGCGATTCCTCAAGTACCTAGAAGTATTTTTGGTTTCTGACTCAGCAATCCCATTACTGGGTATATACCCAAAGGATTATAAATCATTGTAATATAAAGACACATTCACACATATGTTCATAGCAGCACTGTGTACAATAGCAAAGACCTGGAACCAACCCAAATGCCCATCGAAGATACACTGGCCAGGGAAAATATGGCAAATATACAACATGGAATACTATGCAGCTATAAAAAATGATGAGTTCAAGTCCTTTGTAGGGACATGGATGAGTCTGGAAACCATCATTCTCAGAAAATTGACAGAAGAACAGAAAATCAAACACCACATGTTCTCACTTATAGGCGGGTGTTCAACAATGAGAACACATGGACACAGGGAGGGGAGCATCACACACCGGGGTCTGTTGGTGGAGACCAGGGGAGGTACAGTGGGGGGTAGGGAGGTTGGGGAGGGAAAAAAATTAAGACAAAACTCCTATCTTAAACAGCAATGGTATGTAGGGTAAACAGGGCAACAGCCTCGAGGCATTTTAATGTCCTTTTTTTGTTCAGAAGGAAGACTGATAAGCTACGACAATTTACTTTGGACAGTACTGTGTTAAACAGACATGGAAAAATTTAAAGGTAGCTAGAATAGTGGAATATAAAACTTCTAAACTTGTGTAGGAAAATAAGTTGAACGGGGTGGGAAACAGGGATGCAATCAATCCAAAACATGATTGATATAAAGAGAATAAAAAGAAACAGTTAAAAAAGCAAAAGATTCACAAACAGTTTTAATATCCTGTCAAGAAACCAAGTATAAGGAAACCCTGGAAAGGGAAGCAAGTCCAGCCAAGTCACTCATGAAAGGCTTAGTTCTCATGTTCCCTTTGAGAACATGATGTTAACACAGAGAACTGTATGGACATGGGCCAGCAAAGGGTACAAGAAGGAACATTCCAAGAGAGACAGAAAAGAATTCAGCATCTTCAAACATCCCATTAGTCAGTATGGCAAGAAGAGTGAACTAAGGGAGAGGGGCATCAGATGAGTTAGTCAGGGGCCAGACCAGCCAGGACCTCCTGAGCCAAGAAAAGGTGCTGTTGTTTTACTCACCGTGCAAAGTGAGAAGGTGTCATTTGCATGTTTATATCTATTCTAGCTATCGGATGGAAAATTAATTGGAAAAGACAGCAGCCTATTGCAACAGCCCTGACAAAAATGATGATCTGGAGTGGGAGCAATAGAAATAGAGAGAAGTAGAAGGCACTGAGAGAGGGAGAACGAGCAGACGGAAAGAGAAGGTTTTCATAAATAAAATAACTTTTGTGTAGAAGTATGTGAATAATTCATGCTCGTGTGCATGTTTAGGTATCAAATAAAAAACGGGGTGGTGGGTAAATGATATTCCAAATTCTACCAAACAGAAACATTCCCAAACATACACAGCACTACACATGTTACATATACCTTTTTCCAGCTTTCTTTGTTCATTGTTGAAATCCCTCCAAATTAACTGTATAAATTTCATTAGTTTTTACTTGAGTGTATGAACACTTTAGATATGGTTATATTACATTTTATGCATTTCTTCCTCTTAGATGGGATTTCACTTTATTGGTAGGTTTTTTTTCGGCAACTATAAACAATGCTCTTTTAAATATCTTTATTATATACTGGAGTTTTTATTTCTAAGTTAGAGATTCCCCAGAATGGAGCTGATAGGTACATCATTCAGTATTTTTTCCATAAAAAGCTATAAAAATGCCACTTCTATCAGCACGATATGACAAGAAACTCCACTGCACATATCCACCAACAGTCACTATTTTTTCTCATTCTTTCTGGCCTTTCACACATTCTTCAAATCTGGAAAGCTTCAAATAACAGTCCCTGTCCAATAAACACATCCAAGCAAGAACTTTAATGAGAAGTGACATTAGGAAGAGATTATATAAAAAATCTATTCTGGCAAGGGCAGGAAGAGTATTATCTAAGAGAGGGAGCAATGGGAATAAAATCCAGTGAAACTAGTCTGTTTCAGGACATGTTAAGTTTAAAACATCACTTCCAAGTTGAGAGTATGGGTAGTCAGTTGGATGTATGTTGAGAGATCAGAAAAAAATGTGTGCTTAGATATGAGAACGACAGCATATGGATGGGATGGCATCTAAACCTACAGTGCTGAGGATGTCAGAAGGGACAGATCTCCAGCCTGAACCTCAAGGAACCCTAAATGTAGAAGTCAGCCCAGGGAAGCAGGGCCTGGGAAACAAACTGAGAAAGAGCTACCAGGATGGTGAGCCGGAAACCAGGTTATTGCAAATTAGGAAAGGTAGTGGCTTCATATTCTCTTAACAGATCTCATCAAATAAAGACAGAGGAGTCAAGAGCAGCTCAATGCTGAGGTAGAAAACAGATTGAGCTGTATCAAAAAGGGAATGGGGAAGGGCAACCCAAAGCACTGAAAGAAGGACACATGAAGCCACTTACCCCGATTTCCTCATCCTGAATCTTTGAAGCCCAGGAGGAAGGACGTGATCAGAATAAATTTAGAGGAAGGCCCAAGGTGCAGGGACTCTATTCTTGCCCTGTAGGGCTTCTGAAGAAGGCTGCTGTGACAGTGACCCTGCACCATTGACACAGAGGTTTAGCAGTGTTGTGACACCGAAAGAGTCTAATTAGCCTCCTGGGTCTTCTTCAGTCCTAGTGTGTGGGGCAAAATGAGTTCAGGGCCTGCAAACCCATCATGGGGTCAGCGATGCTGAAAGGAAACAAGGAAGAGTACAGGGCCCCTCTAGGGTCAAAAGCCTGAACAATGATTTTGATAAAAGATAAGGCAGAAAGTTTAAGTCAACTGTCCTCTCAGTGAGACTTGAGGGAAGGCAAATGGGAAGGAAAACCAGAGCGTCATTTGGATCCTCACCTAGCCTGAAACCATCAGTTCTGCTGTCATGAGGCATATGTGTTCCTAAAAGTTACCAGGCAATGCAAAATAGAACAACAGAAACCACGGGGCTTACCAGAAAAATGAGGCTTGGCTACAACACTCAAAAATTTCATCAGTGACACATTAAAGAAGAAAAAAGACTGGATCCTGATAGAAATGCAAGCAGTGTTACACATGTTAAATGGTTTAAAAACATAAATATTACACTACCATAAATGTGATAGTTTACGTTGAAAAAGAGCTAAACTCTGCCTATCAAAGTGGGCACTGAAAGAGTTACAACTTGTTAGTCATTGAGAAGTAGTGGAAGGATGAGAAGTGGCAACACTAAAGGACTGCCGTGAAACATGGGGTAAACTGAGGCAGTTGGAAAATGCTTTAGGTGTGTGCATGTGTGTGTTTTATATATTCCTACAGGACTCGGTTCTCCAGGGTACAGTTTTCAACACTGTTCTAATGTTTCCTGCTTGAAATTACACCTAAGCAAAAGGAAGGATTTATGCTCAATTTGTTCTGTGATATATCAATGTTATTTTCAAAACAAGCATTACAGCAGAACTGACCATAACCCATAAATTCATCAGCTGCAGGCAGTAGCAGATGTCAGCAAAACAGAGAAAAGATGGCTCAATCATGTATTAGCAGGTGTCAGGCAGAGCACATTGGAGGACCAGCATTACGGTCTGCAAATCTTTTCCCAAGGCCGTTCAGACCTGCAGAGCCCTGCATGCAACCAGGTTATAGTTTTAGAGAGGAACAGGTCCAGGGGAGGGATTAGAAGTTTGAGCAACTATACAAAAGGACTGAGGAAAGTCCGAAGTGACTATAACAGAGTTTCTTCGATCACCTTTACTTTTAAACCGGATTCGTTGAAATTTAATTCCACCATCTTATTCTCCGCCTACTACTCAGAGGGATGTGGGAATTGGGCAGATAAGACTAGATCAGCTACAGAGAAACAAAAAGATACAATATTTTCATTCTTTCTCTCAAAAGCATGAATGAAGGTAAGTGAAGATGTGTGTTGACAGCCATTCTGGTAAGTTTGCTATAAAGAGTAATTGAGAAATCGGCAAATGACTGAAACGGAATATGAGTTCTACAATAGACTGTAGAGTTTACAATTTTTTAAAATTAACATGATCTATTTTGCTATTTTTTTAAATTAAGCAATTGCAATGCCAGCAACAGCCAGGATTACTTGAATCAGATCTATCTGATGATTAACATGACGTCAGACATGAACTTCAATGGAACAGGCATTTCTAGGAGAAGAGAAAGGTGTAGTAGCCAGGTAACAATAGAATTCAAGACAGAATCCAGTCCTACTTCCTGGTCCTAATGGATATGGGGTGTGAACATAACAAGCAGTGGCCCCTTGAGAAAACTCAGGGGACAGCAAAGAGCAAGGAAATGTTTCAAGAAGTGACCAACTACAGACGGGACTTTATTGATCACTGGTGAACGGCAGAGCACCGTGGAAGGGATGGCAAGGAGTAGAAGGGACAGGCAGAGAATTGTGGCTGATCAGGTATCATGTGTAACCATGGAAAGCAGAGAATGCAGGAGATGCTCAATTGTCCAGAAGCCTGGCACTTCTGGTTGCAATCATGACAAGCATTGATCTAAGACTATGTGACAGGTGCTGTGTCAGGATGCTGCAGCCCACAATATTTTGTTGGGTGGAGTCCCAGCTTCCAGGAGGCTCTTTCTTCAGAATGGCAGCTTCCATTAGAAAAGAACTAGCACTTATTGAACTCATATCCAGGTCATGCTGTAGATTTATCATAGATCTCTCTGATTATCTCACAACTGCATGACCTGTTTTCTAATTTACTAACAACTGAAACTAAGAAAATTTTTAACAATCTGCCAATAACTATGAGAGCCAATAGTCCATTTTAATTCAAATACCAAAGTTCATGTTGTTTCTTTAATATCCACTATGTTCTTTGTCCCTCCTACAGCAAATAACATCCACAAACAATAACCTGTTAAAATGCAAATTGTTGCACATTCAAGGAGGAAAAATGTCAGATGAAATATATTTCTTGCTTTGATATAGTATTTACTACATATTTCATACACAGAAGGAAGCACATTTGTTTTTCTTTTCTCTATTTGGTGAATGTACAACTGAACAATATTTTTTTAAATGTTATTAATTCATTCAGCCACCTGAGATTAGATCCTCATTGAGAAATCATGATCCATTTAGAAGAACATGGCACAATGAGGAGTGTTAGAATTACTAAAATGTAAGCTGCCAGTGCCAACAATAGCTGTGACACTGAATTTACAAATAGTACTGAATGAATGAATGAATGAATGGATGGATGGATGAATGAATGAATCAATCAATCAACAAAGCAATAAACAAACAGGCTGGAGTCCAGCCACCTGTAATTAGGAGTTATTTGGGCTTGGGCAAATCAGACTATTTAGACTCTCTAGACCTTTTACTTTCTTAAATTTGTAAAATAAAGATAATGAATGGCTTACTGACATTTCAAGTGCAGTCTAAAAAACCAGATGAAGGGAACGATAAACACTAGACTTTGTTGAACTGATATTAAAGACTCCTTGACAAGCAATTTTCTCTATATTATATCAATGATATATAAAAATAAAAGGGCTTTGCAAAGTTCTTGCAAATGACCATTTATTAAATAACTTACAAATGAGCACCTATTGAACAGTCGTTGGCCTGAATGCTACATGACTGGAAGGGTACTCTTGGATCCTGGATATTTAGGAAGAGTTCAAGAAAATATCATAAACAAATCTGGGAACGTATTATCCCAAGAAATCGAATAGGCAAGTCATATGTCTGTATTAAGAAAAGGTAACAGCAAATTACTGATAATGCAATCATAAAACTAGATACTATTGGTAGTTGAATCCTAGTGAATCTTTACAGTTAATGAGTGAGAAGACAGCCATGCTCCGTCACAGCTATTCTATCAGGAATCCCGAGTTAAGTAACTAGAAGTCTAAACCAGTGTGGCAGTAAGGCATAGAATACAAGTAATTTTTTCAAAGGTCGTGCAGAAAGTCAAAGTAAACCAAGAAATTCACTTTAGCTCTCCTTAGCTACAATCTAATTTTATACCCTTCAACACACATTACCAAGTTCATGTTCTCCTGGGAGGTTTTGAGATATTTCTATCCTGCATTTCTGTTTCTAGCATTTCATTTTGCTAGAATTCTGTAACCACTGCATAAAAAGTAGGACAAACACTGCCAAAACAAGGAAAGCTCTTGTTCCAATGAGTTTATCACCTAAAGGCACAAATAATGTAGGGAAAGAAAAATGAAATCACTATGTAGTATCAAATGGTATAAGTGTAATTATTTTTAGACCGGGAACTTGGAACATAATTTCCTAGCAGAGAAAGTAAAAGATTAGCAAATACTAACTAGAGACTTGCATCTAAAGGGTTGTACTCACATGCTTAGGGCAAAGCTTTTAACATACAGAAAGACGATCATAGTCACACGGCATCAGCACCCCTTTTCCTCAAATGCAACATTCAGCCTGGGTCTCATTTCCACCGCTTCCAGGTAACGCTAGTAAATCCTGCCCAAGAACATTTAACATCTGTGCCCTCCTATGCTTCAATACTTGTTGACAGCAGATTCTTCAATAATAAGGACCTTCAACCTTCAACAGTATCATCATGACTACCATGAAGACCAATGAGAATGATGATTAACATTTACTTCATGCTTCAAGCTTTGCATCATGTTTCAGTTTCAAGATTTACTCGCCTTCAGTTTTAAATCTGACTTTCTCAAAAACACGATGGGTTAGGTAAGGTGTGTTATGTATCTTGCCTAAAAAGACATTAAAACATGCCTCTGATCACTAAACTCCAAGTTGCAAAGCCGGAGCTTTATTCTAGGAACCTTCACTCATCCCCTTTCACACTCCAAACCACACCATCTAATTTGCCTTTTTATAAAGCTTACTCTGCAGTTACCTCTCAGCATCCCAATGAAGTTATAAACCCTTCATCCCATACAATTTTTTATTTCACATATAGTATGTGGTTTCCATGTTCTACATAGTATTCATAGTTATGCTTTGAATAACTTTGAATAGTTATGCTTTGAATGAACTTCGTCTACTGGGTTAACAACAGTGTCTGTAAGGAAAGAACCTTTCAATAAGGAAACATTGTTATTTATTAAAAGTGGCATATTTTTGTGCATAGTTCCCAATTGTTATACATGATGGCTACTTCTGCTCATTACAACTTGTTAAATTTTCAACAGCTTTGGTGAAGAGTTTTATAAATAACACTCTTTTCTTCTATTAGTATTTCCTTAGGACAGATGTCTAAGAGTTAGACTTTCCTAAGTTAAAGGAACATATGAAGTGTTAAAGCTTTTATAGCCACTGCCAAATATCTTTCCAAAAGTACTGAACCAATTTACATGACTAACAGCAATATACGAAAATGGCAAATGTATTGTTCATTTTGTGTACCTTTCTTTCCTAACCCAATAGACAAAAATACATGTACTTCATCAAAAATGTATTCAAAATCAATTACCAAGAAAGTGTTTTGACTTTGGAAATGCAAAAGTGAATAATAAAAATAGCACCAAGCTTACTCTAAAGGAGCTGTGGATGGTTTTGCCACAGATAATTTCAGAGATTCAGAAGGCAGGCATTATGTGCAATTGGAACACATGTGTGTTTAGTGATCAAATCATTTTAACAGGATTTGAGTGGTGATGTACCTCCAGCTTTGCATGATTCCATCCTGAGTAACTCATTCTTAGCTGTCAAGGCTCTCAGTGACAGGCCAAGACTGTCTGTTCATGGTCCACAACAAACCTGAAACATACTGACTCATTAACTGTTCTTTGTATATTTCCCAGATGAATTGATTTGGAACACAGGTAATATTTCTCTTCAAAATTTCAGGTACGAGATGTCATAAATCTTGCCTGGCTCTTCCCAGACACCAGAAAAAGTGTGTCTGTAAGGAAAGAACACTGCAGCAGAATCAGAAAACTTTGGCTGAGTCGTAGACCTGCCACGGAATCTGAGACCGATGGCAAAATATCTAAGTAATTTGCATCTCATGGATAAAGTAGATGAAAGTACTTTTCCTTTCTACTCCATGACCATCCTGATTTGTGAAGTAATTCCCGTTTCAAGCTGGCTCTCTGCAGGAAGCACGTACATCTTCTCAGATTCCCTTACTGCTCCGCACTTAATGCATACTTAATTCCAAAGGCAAAGCTCAATTCTGCAGTCAAGAACCAATTCAGCTACTAATACCTCCAAGAACTCTCATCTTTTATAATTCCAGCCAGCATTCATTTTCTTTCCCTCTTCTATCTCATTGGTAATGTTAAATTAAACATTTTATAGTGAATCCTTTCTTAAACTGTTTCTTAAGTTTTTATCATCTCTCTTTGCTTCTCCACTAACTTTACCCTCAAAGATGTAAGCAGAAGATAAAATTGTATTTAACCCTACAAGACCTGCCGCAGTATCAGAAACATAGTAAGTACTCCAGCAAAGTTTGTTTAAAAATAATTGAAACAAATCAAAAACGTCAAAACTTAAAGGAACATGATCCTGGAGAATCAACTATAGAAAAGGGAGGCTAAAATTCTGCTTATGATCTCACCTCCAAACATTTTTAGATTTCTCAAGCTGTGGATCCATGAGAGAGGCTTTACAAAGCCCTTGGCAAAGTACCACTGGGAGAGAGTGCTGAGCAGCAACATCTGTGGCCTTACAGAGCCGCACGGTTATGGAGGTAAAGTTTGGAATTCTGGGGCAGTCAAGGTCATAGGTAAACTTTTGGGGGTTTAAGTTGAGATCCTCCCAAAAGGGCTCCACTGTGGCTTAGGCACTATATTTTAGAAGAAAGGGCAGATTAGAGAAAAGCCAGCCAAGATGGATCCAGAGGCTGGACTTATTTGGATTAAGGTGAGCTTTCACTAGCAGTAAAGTACTAGGAAAGCCAGTGAAGAGAACACTAAAACACTCCTTAGAAAGTTAATATCATCCACAGCCACTGGGAAGGTTTAAGATGGATGGATGGATACACGGATGTACATATAAACACTGGTATTCAAATGATTAAATTAAAATTTACACAAGATGATCGAAGTCTAATTTATATAACAATAAAACATGAAATTCAAATTTTACTTTCTGATGAGTTTTTACAAATGCATGCATCCATATAAATATCATAGCATTCGCAGAGTATTTTCATCACTCCATAAAGTTCCTTTACAATGCTTTGCTGAAAATTTCATACCCCTCTTACCCGCCTTCCAGACAAGCACTGAATGCATTGCTCTTTCACCTTCTTAATGTTGTCTTTCAAAGAGCAACTGATCAGCCACTTCAAATTAGTTTGACCTGTTCTAAAATTTCACATATGTGTAGAATAATGTGGTATGTGCTCATGTCTTGGTTTAGTTGTGGAGGTCCTTTTTATTGCTGAGTAGTATGCATTATCTGAACATCTCACAACAATTTGATTTTCCATACCATTGCTGCTGGACATTTTGTTTCTAGTTTGGAGCTATAACAAATAAAGCAGCCATGAACATTCATATACAAGTCTTGTGTGTATGCATCTGAGGGTGTTTTAATTTCTCTTGAGTAAATACCTGGGAGTGCCATTGTTGTCACCTGGTAAGAGTTTGCTTAATGCCATAAAAAAAAGCATACACTATTTTCTAGAGGAGTTTGCACTCTCAAATAGAACAGATGATGCATCCAGCTGCTCCACATCCTTGCCAAAATGCGGTTTTCAATCTTTATTTTTTAACTTTAGCCATTTCAGTGATAGTATACTGATATTTGTGATCTCCCTCTGCATTTTCTTAATCACTAATGATACTGAGCATTTCATATAGCTTCTTTTATTTTTTTAATTAATACACATATTTTTTGAGATGGAGTCTCTCTCTTGTTGCCCAGGCTGGAATGCAGTGGCATGATCTCAACTCACTGCAACCTCAGCCTTCCGAGTTCAAGCTATTCTCCTGCTTCAGCCTCCCAAGTAACTGGGACTACAGGCATGCACCACCACACTCGGCTAATTTTCATATTTTTAGTACAGACGAGGTTTTATCATGTTGGCCAGGCTGATCTGAAACTCATGACCTCAAGTGATCTGCCTGCCTCGGCCTCCCAAAGTGCTGGCATTACAGGTGTGAGCCACTGTGCCTGGTCTTTTCTGTTTCTAGATTCTCACATTTTAATCTTTATTGAAATAAAATTTAAAACTCTTGTTTCTTATCCATGGTTTCTTTTTTCTTTCTTTCTTTCTTTTTTTTTTGAGACAGAGTTTTGCTCTTGTCATCTAGGCTGGAATGCAATGGCATGATCTTGGCTCATTGCAACCTCCACCTTCCAGGTTCAAGCAATTCTCTTGCCTCAGCCTCTCAAGTAGCTGGGCCTACAGGCTCCCACCACCACTCCCAGCTAATTTTTGTATTTTTAGTAGAAATGAGATTTCACCATGTTGGCAAGGCTGGTCTCAAACTCCTGACCTCAGGTGACCCACCCACTTCCACCTTCAAAAGTGCTAGGATTACAGATGTGAGCAAGGCGCCCGGCCTAGCTTCTTTTTAAAGGGCTTCTTTCTCATGTTTTTATTGAATTATTTTGCATCCTATTTTTGAGTTATAAGGATTCCTTGTCAGATGCATGTACTGGGGATACTCTCTCCCAGTCTGTTGCTTACTTTATTATTATCATAATTTTATCTTTCAAAGAACAAAAGTTTACAATTTTAATGAAGCTCAATTTATCAATTCTTTTATTTTATGGCTAGTATTTATGGTTTCTGCCCCCCAAATTTTTTTCCTATAGCATAATCACAAATTTTCTTCTACGCTTTTTCAAAAAGTTTTAGATTTTAGCTTTTAGTTACGATTCATAACCTATTTCAACCTCATGTTTATGTGTGATGGGAGTTGAAGATTGCAGTTTTTTAATGCGGCTAATACATTTGTCCCAGCACCATTGTTAAACACTATTGCTTTCCCATTTCATCACCTTCGTGTCTGTACTGAAAATCAATTTACTACAAATGTGTGAATCAATGTCTAGATCCTCTACTCTGTTCCAATGATCCCAGTATCTACATCCTGTACCAATACTACCCTGTCCAAATCAGTTGAGATTCCTTATTTTTAATCTTTAAAGCCGCGTATGCTCTTCAACTTCATTTGTTTCTTTTTTTTCTTTTTCTTTTCATAATTGTTTTGGCTATTCCAGGTCCTTTACATGATTAATTTTAGAATCAGTTTATCAATTATATATTTTTTAAAGTACTAAAATTCGGATTTGGATTGTATAGAGCCTGTAGATTCATTTGAGAATAATGTACATCTCAATATTATTGAATCTCCCAATTCATGATCATGATATATCCTCTACTTATTTAGGTCTTCTTTAATCTCTCTCAGAATTGTTTTGTATATTTCAGTGAAGAGTTCCTAAACACATATTCTTAAATGTATCCCTAAGTATTCCATGTACTCTAGATGATACTGTAAATTTAAGTATTTTATATTTTAATTTTCTATTTTAACTGTTAGTAAATAAATACACAATTTATTTTATTACTGTTCTTATATCCCGAGGCCTTGAAAAATTCAAGTATTAGTCCAACAGTTTTTTTGTGCATTTTTTTGTATATATAACATCTGTAAATTTAGAGAATTTTACTTCTTCCTTTACAATCTACATACATTTTATTTTTCTTGAATTTTTACAATAGCTTCCAGAACAATCTTAAAATGAAGAGATCATGTATCTTTATTTTACACCTTAAGTAGAAAGTTTTAACTTTCTCACAATTAAACATAATGTTAGTTGCATGTTTTTCAAACATGTATTTTATTAAATTAAGCAAGTATCCATTTCTACTTTCTGAAAATTTTACTACAAATTGGTGTAAATTTTGTCAAATACCTTCTATGCCTTTAATAACATTTTGTATTTTTTTCTTTCCTGTTTTAATATAATGAATTACACTGATGTTTAAATGTTGAAACAACTTTTCATTCCTAGAATAAACAGAAGTTGATCACAATGCATTGCCTTCTTTATGTATTCAATTTGTGTCCAATTTGCCAATGTATATTTGAGGAATTCTGTCTTTGAGTTCATAAGAGACACTGGTGTGCAATTTTCATATGTTGGTTTTATTTAGTTTTGAATCATGGTAATGCTGTACTCGTAAAGTAACTTCACTCAGTGTCTTCCTAGAGTGGCCCTACTTTTATTCCTGATATTAGTCATTACTATCTTTCATTTATTTTGAATTGATTCATGTATCTCAAAGGCTATCAATTTCACTGAACTTTTTAAATAATCAGTTTGGAGTTTAATTTATTCTTACCTATTTTTTAAACATTTGCTATTTCATTAATTTCTGCTTTTTAGTCTTTCCTGTCATTATTAACTTTGGATTTAATATTTTTTCCTATTTCTGTCCTCTCAAGGAGAAAGCTTAGATCATTTATTTTTAGAGCTTTCATTCTCCAACACAAATTTCCCTTTAAAGATTGCTTTAGATTTATACCACAAATTGTATATTGCTATTTTTTATTCAGTTCTAAATATCCTCTCATTGGCCAATTCTTCTTTTACCTCTAGTCAAAGTTTCAAGGGGACACCTATGCAAGACCTTGAAATAATCTGTCTGCATAGCTTTCTTCTGTACAGTGCTCTGCTCTGCTCATGTTGACTGTTTTACCATCCTCAAAACCCAGTCTCCATCTCACCCAAGCAAGGCCACCATGTTCTGCTTGGCTTTCTTTCCCACACTATAATATTGAATAATGCCTCTGGGCAGGCAGAAAGCATGGCCCAGGGGTTTATCTCATTTACTTTTCTTTTATCAAAGATCACAGTCTTGTCTTACCTGATTTCCAATGTCAGGAAATATTCATGTCATACATTCAGTCTAAATTTCTAATTACTCTATCATGGCTAGAAGAAGAATTCTGTCTGTAATTTTTCTGAACAACAATTGACAATGACTAGAAAAGTAATAATCATGTCAACAAACAGGAAAAGAAAATATCAAAAACCAAAGTAAAAGACAACAGAAACTAATGTACCTGGGGTTGAAATATTGAAGATTGCAGACAAGGACTTTAAAATAGCTATAGAGGGAGAGAAATCCAAGATGGCCGATTAACAACAGCTCAGTATTGTAGCTCCCAGTGAAAGAGCAGAGAGAGAGTGGACGCTGCACTTTCAGACGAATTTTTGTTGCCCACAGACTGGGAGACTCCCGGCGGAGGAGCCACACGGGTCGCCAGCACGACCTTTTTGGCCGGCACGGCTATTTTGCCGGCGCCCCGGGACGACGCTTCTCGGCGCGGAGTATACGGGATGGGGTGCCCTTTGAGTCCGGCTCGGCTGGTCCCATCCCCACAAGAACAGCAATTGGAAGCACTGAGGACTGAGAGTTTCACAGTAAGCACAGCTGAACCGGGAAGGTCCAGCTGTGCGGGGAAGGGGCGTCCGCCAAAGGAAAACTAAGAACCAGAAAAAACTTCATCACCGGGCGGAGAGATCCAAGATGGTCCATTAAGAACAGCTCAGGATTGTAGCTGCCAGTGAAAGCACAGAGAGAGAGTGGACGCCGCAATTTCAGATGAATTTCTGTGGCCCACAAACTGGGAGATTCCCGGCGGAGGAGCCACACGGGTCGCGCGACTCTTTTGGCCGGCGCAGCTGTTTTGCCTGCGCCCTGGCGCGGCGCAGCGCAGCACTTCTCAGTGCGGAGTATACGCGACTGGGTGCCTTTTGAGTCAGGCTCAGCTGGTCCCGTCCCCACAAGGAGAACAGCAATTGGAAGCGCTGAGGACTGAGAGTTTCACAGTAAGCACAGCTGAACCCGGGAAGGCCAAGTTCTGTGGGGAAGGGTCGTCCGCCAAAGGAAAACTAAGAAACAGAAAATACTTCATCACCAACAAGCCGGACATTCACTCAGACCCAATCTGAAAGTCGGCAATTACAAAGACGACAGATGGATAAATCCACAAAAATGGGAAGAAACCAGCGCAAAAAGGCTGAGAACACCCGAAATCAGAATGCCTCTCCTCCTACAGGGGATCGCAGCTCCTCATCAGCAAGAGAACAAGGCCTGACGGAGAATGAGTGCGATGAACTGACAGAATCAGGCTTTAGAAGG
>CAUYLG010018468.1:0-13752 GCA_963573385.1 Cacajao melanocephalus
CCGCGCCCCGGAGCCGCGCCCCGGAGCCGCGCCCCGGAGCCGCGCCCCGGAGCCGCGCCCCGGAGCCGCGCCCCGGAGCCGCGCCCCGGAGCCGCGCCCCGGAGCCGCGCCCCGGAGCCGCGCCCCGGAGCCGCGCGAGTGCCCATGGCTAGGCGGGTGCCGAGCAGGAGCGCCCGCCTGGGACCTGCGCCCCAGCCGCGGGCGCCGCAGGACGAGCCCGCGTTCGCGCAGCTCAAGCTGGTGCTGAGCGCCGTGAACCCGGCCCGCGACGTGGCGCTCTTCCCCGGCGAGGAACTGAAGCACCGGCACCACCGCCGGCAGGTGCAGCCTGCGCGCCCCCGCAGGCCCCGCAGCCAGCCCAGCCACCCGCGGCTGCCTCCCGAGGAGCTGGTCCAGACAAGATGTGAAATGGAGAAGTATCTGACACCTCAGCTTCCTTCAGTTCCTATCATTCCAGAGCATAAAAAGTATACAGGAGAAAGTGCCTCTGCCGTAGACCAGTTCTTCGCTGACATTGAAGGGTTTACCTTACAGTATCCACATGAACGTCTTCCTCCCTCACATCACTCACCTGAGAACTGGCCTCGACAAATCCCAGAGACCCTGCGTCACACACATCAAGACAGAACCTGTTGCCATTTTCAGCCACCAGAGTGAAATGGCTGACCCTCCTCCGCCCCAATCCAGGCCCTCCCTGAGTTCACCAGTATATTCAGCTCACAGCAGACCGTCGCTCCAGAGGTGAACAATATTTTCATCAAACAAGAACTTCCTACACCAGATCTTCATCTTTCTGTCCCTCCGCAGCAAGGCTACCTGTACTAGCTACTGAATACGCCGGATCTAGATATGCTCAGTTCTACAAACCAGACAGCAGTAATGGACACTCTTAATGTTTCTATGTCAGCTGCCATGGCAGGCCTTAACACACACACCTCTGCTGTTCCGCAGACTGCAGTGAAACAATTCCAGGTCATGTAATTCCCTTGCACATACACAACGCCAAGTCAGTTTTTTTCCACAACAGGCCACTTACTTTCCCCCGTCACCACCAAGCTCGGAGCCTGGAAGTCCAGATTGACAAGCAGAGATGCTCCAGAATTTAACCCCACCTCCATCCTGTGCTGCTCCAGTGGCTTCTAAACTGGCAATTCACAATCCAAATTTACCCACCACCCTGCCAGTTAACTCACAAAACATTCAACCTGTCAGATACAATAGGAGTAACCCAGATTTGGAGAAACGACGCATCCACTACTGCGATTACCCTGGTTGCAAAAAAGTTTATACAAAGTCTTCTTATTTAAAAGCTCACCTGAACACTCGCACTGGTGAGAAGCCATACAAGTGCACTCGGGAAGGCTGTGACTGGAAGTTCGCCCGATTCGATGAACTGACCCACCACTACCGGAAGTATAAGGGCGCCACGCCCCTCCGGTGCGGCGTGTGCAACCGCAGCTTCTCACGCTACGACCACTTCCCATGCTGCCCGTTCCAGGTCCACTGGGTCCCCTTTCAAACGAGAAACCTAACTCTTCCTATTAAAAAAAAAATAACAACAACAATGAAAACAGAAAACAAAGACTGGAAATGTATATTTTATATGTTTGAGAAAACAGGGAATAGATTGTATCAATACCAAAGTGTTTAGTCATTTTCAGAATCTGGAATGCTTGCTGTAATGTATATGGCTTTACTCAAGCAGATCTCACCTCATGACAGGCAGCCATATCTCAACAGGGGTATGGGGTAGGGGTGGAGGGGAGTGTGTGCAGCGTTTTTACCTAGGCGCCATCATTTAATGTGACCGTGTTCAGTAAACAGTTGGCAGACACCGGAAGAAGGATGGATTGTGTGTCAAGATTTTACTTGGCATTGAGTAGTGTTTTTTCAATAGTAGATAATTCCTTAGAGGTATACAGTGTACCTGGCAATTCACAAATAGCCATTTAACAAATGTGTGGGGTTTTAAAATATACATATATGTATATAATATATATATATGCATATGAGTTGCCTATATTTGCTATTCAAAATTTTGTAAATATGCAAATCACCTTTATAGGTTTATTACAAGTTTTTAAGGAATTTTTTGGGAAAAAGTCATAATTCTTTTGAAAATAACCATGAATACACTTACAGTTACAATTTGTGGTAAGATAACTCTCAATTACCAAATTCATTTCTTTAGAAGGAAGGAATAATCATTCAAATGAACTTTAAAAAAGCAAATTTCATGCACTGATTAAAATAGGATTATTTTAAATGTAAAGGCATTTTATGTGAATTATAAACTGAAGGATTTAAAGATATTTACAAAATACAAAAGTTCAACGTCTTACAATAAACTAAACGCAATGTCATTTTTAAAAAGAAGGACTTATGATGTAGTTTTCACATATGACAATGTCGCATTTATGATGCAGTTTCATGTGCTGAAACATTGAATTTTTGATGCAGTTTTCATATATCAAGATGCTCCCTAGTGTGGTACTGTTGGTTAAATGACAATTTATGTGGATTTTGCATGTAATATACGGTGAGACACAGTAATTTTATCTAAGTTACAGTGAAGTTTAGTCTATTGTTAATATGACTCAGTGTCTGCTTTTAAATATAAATGATATGTTGAAAACTTAAGGAAGCAAGTGCTACATATATGCAATATAAAATAGTAATGTGATGCTGATACTGTTAACCAAAGGGCAGAAAAAATAAGCAAAATGCCAAAAGGGGTCATAATTGAAATGAAAATTTATTTTTTTAGAAAAATATTGTTTATTTTTTGGTAATATATTAAATTTTTTCGAGACAATTTTCATAACTTGATAAATTGCAGTTTTGTTTATTAGAAAAGTTGCTCTTAAGATGTGTAAATAGACGACAAACGGTGTAAATAATTTTGTAAGGGCTTCAAAATTTTTATATGTGAAAACACACCTACATGAAAAGCATAAATTGGTTGCTGTTTTGCTTCTTTTTCCCTCTTATTTTTGTATTGTAGTCATTTCCTATGTAAATAATGGAGCAAACAGCTGTATAGTTGTGGAGTTTTTTGAGAGAATGAGATGTTTATATATTAATGACAATATTTTTGGAAAATAAAAAGTGCCTAAAAAAAATTAATGGGAGAAAACATAATTGCAGAAAATTAAGGGCCAGATCCTGAAAGTCTTTCTGTGCAAAAGTCCAGTTACTGGAAATTCTTGATACATAAAAAGAAAAATTTGACATTTCCCTCAAGATTTTCTTTTAGTTACTGGGTTCTAGATATTAACATTTTCTGAAGTAGATTGAAATGCTAAGAATGTTAAAAATGTTTAGTTTAATATGTGTAAAAATGAAATGTTATGGTATATTTGGTTGAAGATGTACAGTAAATTAGCAAGTACATGGATAGCCAATTAGTAAATTTTGTCCTGAAGACTAAAATCAGGGTCTCAGTTTATGCATGCTGGTTGAATAAATCATCATGGGTATAAAACATGATTAGGAGGAATATATGTGATAGTGTCTCACCACCTATATTTTTAAAACATGTATTGAGATGTAATTGACAAACGATATACTCTCTTAAAGTACAAAATTGAATATGTTTTACATATATTTAATATTGTCATCTGTACATCAGTGGAACTATCAGCACGATATAAACAATGAATGTATCCATCACACCCAAAAGTTTCTCTATGTCCTTTGTAACCTTTCTCGCCAGCCCTTTAGGATCCCTCCTCTCCATCCCCAGGCAAGCATCAGTTTGCTTCCTGTCACATATATTAGTGTATATTTTCTAGAATTTTATATAAATAGAGCCAAATAGAATGTACTCATTTTTTTCTCTAGCTTCTTCCATTCAGCATAAGTATTCATGATTCATTTATGTTGTACCTTGTATCAGTAATTCATTTTTACTCCAGAGTAGCATTCCATTTAATTGTGTATTAGTCGGAATTCTCCAGAGAGATATAACCAACAGAATATATATAAAAGGCAATTTATTAAGGGGAATCAGCTTACATGATCACAGAGGTAAAGAAGTTCCACCACAAGCCACCTGCAAGCTAGAGTACCAAAGAAACAGGTAGCATGGCTTAGTCTGGAAACCCCAGAACCAGAGAAACTGATGATGCAGCCATCAGTTTGAAGCCAAAGACCTATTGCCCCTGAGAAGCCACTGGTGCAAATATAGAGTGTAAAATTCAACACATCTGGAGTCTGAGTTCAAGGGCAGGAAGAAAGAAAGCATCCTGCCCCAGAAGACAGAGAGAGAGAGAGAGAGAGTCCTCTTCTTTGTCTTTCTTAGGCATGGCCCAGACAACTGGATAGTGTCTGCCTGCATTAAGGGAGGGTCTTCTTATGCTCAGTCCAATGGCATATGTCAGTCCCCTCTAGAAACACCCTCACAGATACACTGAGAAACAATGCTTCACCAGACATCCTGGCATCCTTTAACTGAGTCAAGTTAACACCTAAAATAAAATAAACCTTCATATATGTATATACCATATTTTGTTTATCTAAACAACTGATAATGGGTGTCTTAGTCTATTTTTGATGTTATAACAGAATACCACCGACTGGGTAATTTATATAGAATTTAAAGATTTATTTCTCACTGTTCTACAGGATGGGTAATCCAAGATCATGTTGCTAGTATCTAGTAATGACTGCTCTATGCTTCTGAGATAATTTTGTAGAATTTCGTTCTTTGAATGCTGTGTCCTCCAGAGGGGAGGAATACTGTGTCCTCACATAGCAGAACATAAAAGAGCAAAATTAGAATTGGCTCCATCAAGTACTTTTATAATGGTATTAATTCATTTATGATGATAGAGCCCTCATGACACAAACACCTCACCTGCCTCTCAACACAGTTGCATTGGAAATTAAGTTTCACTATGAATCTTTGGAAGGGACAAAAGCATTCAAACCATAGCATTCTTCCCTGACCCCTCGAAATTGATGTCCTCCTCATCAAACATGTTTATTCCATTTCAGTAGCCCTAAGTTTTAACTTGTTCCAGCATTGACTCAAAAGTCCAAAATTTACCATCTCATTCAAGAGCCAAAATCAAGATATGTCCTTTTGAAATACAATGGTGACACAGTCATAAATAGACATTTCGATTCCAAAAGGGAGAAATAGGCAAGAAAAAAGATTAACATGCCCCAAGTAAGTCCAAAACCAACAAGGCAAACAACATTAAACCTTAAGGCTGAAGAAGAATCTTCTTTGATTCCATGTCCTGTCTTCAGGACACAGTAGGCTAAGGGTTGGGCCACCAAGGCCCCAGGTAGCTTGATCCTGTGGCTTTGCTAGGAGTAATCCACACTTCGGCAGTCACATGCGTGTAGCTTTCCCAGGCTATCACTGTACATTGATGGCTCTACAGTTCTGGGGCATTTTGGGCGGTCATGCCCCCATGGCTCCACTAAAAATTGTCCTGGTGGGGGATCTCCATAGTGAAACTTCTTCTGGACCCTAACACTCATTGAGGCATCAGTTGAAATCTAGGTAGGGGAAACCATGATTTCACAGCTCTGGCACTCTGTGTGAAAGCATAGTTAGTACCACATAGACACCGCCAAGGCACAATGCTTGCATCCTCAGGAGCAGTGACCCAACACACATCTGAGCCTACTGGAATCATAGCTGGAGAAGCCGAATAGCACTGTATCAAAATATGGGGAACAGAGACCAATGACAGTCCTGTGTAGTGAGTCTCAAGGTCCTAAAGAAGCCCTTGGCCCCTCTGCAAAAACCATTTCACCTCCAAGGCCCTAGCACTCAAGGGCCTATCATGGACATGGCATCCCTGAAAATATGTGAAATATCTGTGAATTGTCCCTATAAATAGCACCTGGCTTCCTTCTATCCTAATCTTTTTATCAGACTACCCTTTAGTTGCACCCTTGGTTTTCTATCCTAAGCATGTTTTCTTATTCTTTATATGGACAGTGGGAGAATTTTCCAAATCTTTTTCGTCTGCTTCCATTTTAATTGTAAATTCTAATTTTTAATAATTTCCCTCTTCTCATATTTTACAATAGTCAAGAGAAACAACACAGAATATCCTAAATGCTTTGATGCATAAAGATCTCGTCCACTCATTTATCTCAGTTCATCATTCATAAGTTCTGCCTTCCACCAAGTCTTAGGACATGAACACAATTCAGTCAAGTTATTTGCCCCTTTAAAACAAGGATGGCTTTTTCTCCAGTTTCTAATACCTTGTTTCTCATCTCCATCTAAAACCTCATGAAAATGGCCTTTACTGTCCATATTTCTACCAAGGTTCCACTCACAACCACACAAGTAATCTGTAAGAATGGGGCTTCTTTTATTTTCCCTTTCTTCTCAAGCCTCACCAGAGTCGTACTTAATGCTCCATTGACGGCAATCCAGAATTTATCAGGCATTTACTTCCAAATTAGTCCAGTCTCTACCCATTACCCACCTCCAAAGCCATATCCACATTACTAGGTAATTATTCCAGCAACATTCCACTTTTTTGATACTGATTTCTCTTTCAGTTTGTTTTGTGCTAGTAAAGCAAAATACAGACAGACTGGGTAATTTATTAAAATTGAAGATTTATTTCTCACAGTTTTAGAGGCTGAGAAGTCCAAAGTCATGGTGCCAGCAACTGATGAGGTGTGCTTTCTGCTTCCAAGAGGGAACCTTGAAGACTTCATACTCCAGTGGGGAGAGACACTGTGTCCTCAAATGGTAGAAGATAAAAGAAAAAGGGAGAGATTTTCTCCATCAGGGTCTTTTATGACATCCTTAACACATTCATGATGGCAGAGTCCTAATAATCTATATGCATTTTGGGGGGGCCCTATCTCCCAACAGTGTTGCATTGGGGATTAAGATTCAATGTGGATTTCTGGAGGGGACAAAAGCATTCAAGCCGTGTTAATGGGCATTTCAGTTTTGGACTATTTTAAGTAAAACTTCTATGGATATTCATATAAAAGAATTTGTATGGATATGTATTTTCATTTCTTATAAAAATTTATAGTAGAATGAATAGATCATACAGTAAAGGTATCTTGTATTAAGACTAAATTCATTAGGATAAACTGAATTTTATAAAAATAATCAAGAAAGTATGATATTGTTATAAAATATGTAAATGAATAAGGATAAGAGAGTACAGAAATAAATAATAGACACACATGTATGTAGATAACTAATTCTTAACAAAGGTACAAAGGCAATTTATGCAGAAAAGATAGTATTAACCACAAATTATTCTTGACAAATTGGATAATCTACTTTTTAGAAAGAGTTTTTATGCCTTATACTATATTTTTTAAAGTCTTAAATATATAGAAGATTTAAATGCAAAACCTGAAATCATTAAACTTTCAGTAGAAAACTGACAGGAGTAAAACTTTTCAACCTTGGGATTACAAGTACTTCTTAAGTACTAAGCCAAAAGTACAATCTATACATAATCAGCGGATGAATCAGACATTATCAGAATTAAGAATGTCTGCTCTTCTAAAGCCAATGTTAGGATAATAAAAAGAAAAATGCAGACTGAGAAAACAGTTACAAATCAATTAGTTGATAGTGGTACTTTACCTGGAATATATTACTTAATATCACTGAAAGAGGCACTGAAGAAGTCAGAAAAACAGCCTTGAATTATTGATGCAACCCCTCCCCACCTCATGGCACAATAAAAAGAATATTTTTAATAAAGAAGATGTAGACATCAAAGAAGCACAAGAAAAGACACTCAAAACTATCAGTCATTAACAAAATACAAACTGAAACCACAATATGATACTTCTATGCACTTACTAGATTGACTAAAATTTAAAAACTTGACAATGTTAATTGTTCCTGAGAATGTAGAATAGTTGATATTCCTCTATACTGCTGGTAAGAAATGTAAAATGTCATATCCATTGAAAAAAACAGCATGGCAATTTTTATCTTTTTAAAACTTCAAACTCTTTTTTGATAAATGTGAAATGTTGTTGGCATTTTTAATGTAACTTAATTTTAATATGATTGAATGTTATGATGAAAAGTATGAGAATAATGATTTATGGTTTTGCCTTGCTTGCAAACTTTCTACAGCCTCCCTGTGAAATAACCCAATTACCAGAGAAAGCACCCCTCACTCATTAGAGTAGACAGAGAAGTATACAAGATTATTTGATAAATGGCATTTACAAGCTAGCATGAGAAAAAGATATTCTCAAGATGGTATAAATATTTAATATATTAAAATACAGTTAACTTTGAAATTACAAGTATAGAAAACAAAGTGATACCTCTTAGGTGGAAGTATCAACTGCAGGTTTCCCATACTCAGTGAACTCAGTCAAGTTTCTTAAGAGCACTGTGCTCTAGTCCCTTCATTTGCAAAATAGAAATAGTGAACCTAATTCATTGGTTCATTTTAAAGATTAAATGATTTAATACACAGAAAATGTTTATACTCTACCTTTCCTACAAGAGTTCAAAAGATATTAGTGCTCATTATTTTAGACAGATAAAAGTTACTAGAAAGCACTTTGTGGTGAAAGAGGTGAAGCAAAAGAGCTGACTAGAAGGCTCCACTAATCATCGTTCCGGCAAGAACACCAACTTAACAGCTATATACACATAAAAATCACCTTCATGAGAAGCAAAAATCAGGTGAGCACTTACAATACCTGGTTTTAACTTAATATCACTGAAAGAGGCACTGAAAAAGTCAGAAAAGCACTCTTGAATTGCTGATGCAACCCTTCCCCCACCTTATGGCAGTAGCAGCATGGTGCAGTGAGTGATTCTGCGCACTGGAGAGATGGCGAGTGCAGTGATTGTGAGGCATTGAACTCAGTGCTGGCGTATTATAGCAGAAAGAAAAACTAGACCAAACTCAGCTGATGCCCAACCACAAAGGGACCATTTAAACCAGTGCTAGCCAGATGGAAATTGCCAGTTCCAGAGTTTGGAATTTGATTTCCCACAAGCCTCGCCACCATGACCTAAAGTGCTCTAGGGCTTTGAATAAACTTGAAAGGTAGTCTAGGCCACAGGGACTAAAAATCCTAAGCAAGTCCTAGTGCTGACCTGGGCCCAGAGCCAGTGGGCTGGTAGGGGCTGGATGTGACCTACTGAGACACTGGATAGAGGGTGGGCTAAGGATGTACCGCAAACCCCAGGGCACATAGCTCATGGCTACAAAAAACATTCTTACCTTCCACAGGAGTAGAGGAGAGGGAAGAGTAGGGAGGATGTTTTGCACCTTGAATGCCAGCTCAGCCACAGCAGAATCAGGCACTAGTCAAATGGGTGAAGCCCCCTTTCCAGGCCCTAGCTCTTGGACAACATTTCTAGACACACCCTGGGCCAGAAGGGAACCTGCTGCCTTGAAGGGAAGGACGTAGTCCTGGCAGGATCTATCACCTCCTGAGGAGCTCTTGGGCCCTAAATAACCATCAGGAATACCCAGGTTGCACATTGTGAGCTTTAAGCGAAACTCTGAGACTTGCAGGCAATGTGTGAGACTCAGCACATTTTCAGCTTTGGGAGCCATGGGGTGAGACTCCTTCTGCTCAAGAAAAGTGGAGGGAAAATTAAAGGGGACTTTGTCTTGCACCTTGAGTAGCAGCTTGGCTGCAGAGGTGTAGAGCACCAAGTGGACTCTTGAGGTCCCCAATCCCAGGAGTTGGACTGTGTCTTAGGGTTTGAGTGCCAGCTCAGATGTAGCACAGCAGAACATCAGGTCGACTTCTAAGGATTTTGACTCTAGTCCCTGGCTCATGGACAGCAGCTGTGGACCAGCCCAGGGCTGGAAGTATTCATTGCCTTCAAGGGAATAACACAGGCCTGGCTGGCTTTGTCACCTGCTGATTGTAGAGCCTCAGAGCACAGAGCAAACACAGGTTATAACTATGGAGTGGTTACATCAGGCCTTGAGTGAGAACCACTGCTGTGCTGGCTTTAGGTCTGACCTAGTACAGTCCCAGGGGTGGTGGCCACAGGGGTGCTTGTGTCATTCCACCTCCTGCTCCATGTGGCACAGATACAAGTAGAAACAACAAAATGATAACAGGCAGGGAAATAAAGTTAAGGCATAGAATCTTTTCCTTTAGTTTTCCTTTTGCTTGTTTATGAAAATAATGTTAAGTTGTTATCAGTTTAAAATGATGGGTTATAACACAGTGTTTGTAAGCCTCATTGGAACCTCAAATCAAAAAATACACAACAAATATAAAAAAATAAAAAGCAAGAAATTAAATGATATTCCTAGGTAAAATCACCTTCACTAAAAGGAAGACAGAAAGAAAAGGAGGAAGAGAAGATAACAAAACACAACTAGAAAACAATTAACAAAATGGCAGGAGTAAGTAATTACTTGTCAATAATAGCATTGAATGTAAATGGGCTAAACTCTACAATCAAAAGACACGCGGTAGCTGAATAGATTTAAAAAAACAAAAACAAAAGAAAAGCAAGAACCAATAATCTGTTGCCTACAAGAAACAGACTTTGTTCAGGAAGAAACACAGATTGAAAATAAGGATTTGGGGACAAAATAGATTGCCAGACAAGACGTATAAGAAGAGAGAAACAAGGTCACTGTATAAGGATAAAGGTGTCAATTAAGCAAGAAAATAGAATTATTATAAATATATATGAACCTAACATTGAAACACCCAGCTATATAAAGCAAATGTTATTAGAGCTAAAGAGAGAGAGAGAGATACCCCAGTAAAATAATAGCTAGAGAATTCTACACCTTGCTTTCAACATCAGACAGAGCTTCCAGACAGAAAATCAACAAAGAAACATTGGGCTTAATCTGCAATACAAACCCAATGAACCTAACAGATATTTACAGAACATTCTATTCAATGGTTGCAGAATACACATTCTTTTCCTCAGCACATGAATTATTCTCAAGGATAGACCATATATTATGTTACAATTCTAGTATAAAATTATTAAAAAAATTGAAATTATACCAATGATATTCTCTGATAGCATTGAAATAAAATCTATTAATTGATAATGAGAAATGTTGGAAACTATAAAAATAGCCGGAAATTAAACAATATGTGTCTGAATGACCAGTCGGTCAATGAAGAAATTAAGAAGGAAATTAAAACATTTCTTGACACAAATGATAAAGAAGACAACACAACATACCAAAAGCTGTGTGATACAACAAATGCAATACGAAGAGAGAAGTTTATAGCAATAAGTGCCTACATCAAAAAAGCAGAAAAACTTCCAATACACAATGAAACAATGCATCTTAAAGAACTAGAGAATCAGGAGCAAACCAAATCTGAAATTAGCATAAAAATAATAAATATCAGAGAAGAAATAAATGAAATTCAAATAAAACAAACAATACAAAAGACCAATATAACAAAAAAGTTGCTTTTGAAAAGTTAAACAAAACAGACAAACCTTTAGCCAGACTGAGAAAAAAAGAGAAGACCCAAATAAATAAAACCAGAGGTGAAAAAGGAGACATTACAACTGATACCACAGAAATTCAAAGAATAATTAGTGACTACTGTGAGTAACTATATGTCAGTTAATTGGAAAATCTAGAAGAAATGAATGAATTCCTAGACACATACGACCTGCCAAGATTGAATCATGAAGAAATCTAAAACCAAAGCAGACCAATAACAAGTAATGAGATTGAAGTCATAGAAAAATATCCCAATAAAGAAAAGCCTGTGACTGGATGGTTTCACTACTGAATTCTACTAAACATTTAAAGAACTAATACCAATTTTACTAAAAATGTTCTGAATAATAGGAGGAGGAAATACGTCCAAACTCATTCTATGAGGCCAATCTTACTCTGATATCAAAACTAGATAAGGACACATCAAATGAAGAAAACTACAGGCAAGTATGTCTGATGAACATTGATGCAGAAATCTCAACAAAATACTAGCAAACTGAACTCAACAATACATTAAAAGAATATTCTTCATGACCAAGTGGGATTTATCCCTGGGGTGCAAGGATCCTTGATCCCTGAATGTACATACATCAATTCATGTGATAAGTCATATCAACAGAATGAAGGGCCAAAAAAATGATTTCAATTGATAAGAAAAAAAGCATTTGATAAAATTTAGCAATGTTAGTGATAAAATCCCTCAAAAATATGGTATAGAAAGAATATACCTCAATATAATAAAAGTCATATATGACAGAACCACAGCTAGTATCATATTTAATGGGGAACAACTGAAAGCCTTTCCTCCAAGATCTGGAGCAACAAGGATTCCACTGTTTCACCACTGTTATTCAACACAGCACTTACTGAAGGCCTAGCTAGAGCAATCAGACAAGAGAAAGATATCAAAGGCATCTAAATATGGTCAAATTATCCTATTTTGCAGGTGATGAGATTTTACATTTGGAGAATCCTAAAGACTCTACAAGAAAACTATTGGAACTGACAAACAAGATCAGATATTTGTAGGATACAAACTCAGCATTAAAAAAAAAAAGACAGTAAATTTCTATATGTCAACAGTGAGCAATCTGAAAAACAAATTAAAAAATAATTCTGTTTACAATAGTCTCACATAAAATAGAATACTTAGGAAATAAGCAAAGAAGTGAAAGATTTCTAAAATAAAATCTATAAAATACTGATTAAAGAAATTTTCAATATGAATACACATTGTAGGTCTGTATCAAAACATCTCATGTATTCCATAAATATATACACCTACTGTGTACCTATAACAATAATTAAACATTCAGAAAAAAGAAATCACTTTATCACTTACCTCCTGGACAGTAAAAGAGAAAATTAACAACGCTGGGGCACAGTGTTAGTTCACTAGTGCTGCCATCACAAAATACCACAGACTGCGTGGCTTACCAGAAATTTATTTCTCACATTTCTGGAGACTGGAAGTTCAGGATAAACATGTTGTCACATTCAATTTTTGGTAAGGGTCCTCTTTCTGGCTTTGAGAACACCTTCTTCCTATGCTTTGACATGGCTTTTTTTTCTACAGGGACTTCCCTGCTGTCTCTCTCTTACAAGGACACCAATCATATTGAATCTAGCAGACCCCAACATTATGTTGTCATTTAACTTTAATTCATATTTAAAGACCTCATCTCCAAATTCAGGTATAATTGGGGGTTATGGCTTCAACACAAGTTTTGTAGGAACATAATTCAGTCTATAACACGGCATATGATTTATATAAACATTTTTGAGACAGTTTGAATTTAAAATGAAAATGTCCAAAAATACAATAAACAATGAAATACATTGCAACTATACAGTTAGTAAATTATTTTTATTTAAAATATGTTACAACAATATCATTTTTCCCTTTTACTTTCCCAAGTCTTAAAGTAGGTCAATAAAAAAAATTCCCAGTTTTGGAAGCTTTTCACTTTTTATTTATATTGTTTTGTATATTCTTATCCATCATTGGGTTAAGTGGTTACATAATATACGAATAATAATAAATAATCTTAAATATTTTTGAATATATAAATATATTGGAGAAAATAGTATTTTATAATAATTAGTGCCATTCATCAATAATTACTATGAAAGATACATTAGAATTTTTTTTTTTTTTTTTTTTTTTTAACAAGCAGCCAACCAATATTTTATTTAAACCTGTGAAATGCTATGCAATTGCTGAGGAGTGGTTTACTTCCAATTATGTGGTCACTTTTAAAATAGGTGTAATGTGATACTGAGAAAAATGTATGTTTTGTGGATTTGGGGT
>CAUYLG010018470.1:0-19056 GCA_963573385.1 Cacajao melanocephalus
TAAAGGTGACTCAGGTCAGAGCAGGTGACCAGAGGTGACTCAGGGTGGAGCAGGTGACCAGACATGAACTACTGATTAGAGCTGGCGGGAAAATTGTTTACTGAAACTAGAGGCAAGGAGACAAAGAGAACAAGGAAGTTACACTTTAAAATAAAGAACAAGAACTGAGAGCTGAACATGATACATTGGTTCTTTTAGAGAGGATCTCAGAACTCAACATACTTAACAATTTACAGGGTAAAACCTTTGAAGAGGAATTTATTGTATCCTACATCAGGAACTTCATCTGATGCATACTTCAACAGGAACAGCAGCATTTAGCACTGTCTTACTGTAGAAAAATTCTTGATAAATTGAATTAAATTTATGTCTCATAAAATCTCAGAGAGATGAAGTGTCTTGGTCCTGTATCTTGGCATTTTCAAACTTCTCCCTTGTTTTTCTTTTTTTAATGTATAGATTTCCTGTGTAAAAATAATAAATAAGAAAATTTTTGCTAATGCTCTTCATGAAAGGCCGAAAAGAAAAGAAAAGAAAAAAGCGTTCTTGGAAAAGAATAGTTATGGGAGAGTTCTGCTAGAATTTGTTCTCAGTATGACCTGAGAACAATTTTATTCTAGGACCAGAGGTACTGAGGACTCAGCTTCTGGCCTACCCTAGATCAGAAACATCATTGGGCTGATGGTCAATTAAGAATAATCTAAGTTCTTGTCCTTTTATAACAGACCTGGTTATGTCCTAAAAAGTAAAGAGCATTTATAAATAAATAAGAAATTTTAACAGTTCAATAGAGGAACGTGACTTTGCAGGTCTTCCCTGAAGAGGTGGCATCTGTTTCCCTATCCCTTGAATCTCAATTGGTCTTGTAACTTACGTGGATCAATAGAATGTGGCAGAAGTGACAGTTGTGGAAGTTCTGAGCCCTCACCTCAAGAGCCTTTGCACTCTGTCACCTGCTCTCTTGGACCTTGGCTTTTTCCCATGTGAATAAACTGAGGCTAACCTTCTGGAAGAAGAGAGACCACACGAAAAAGAATCATGTCAGCCTGAGGCCCTGGACATGTGAGAAAGCTGAAGATCAGCAAAGCTGACCTAAAACTGAGTCACAGTTGACCTCAGATACATGAGAATCTAGCCAAGGCTAGAAAACATTTGGTTGAATCTCACCTCAATTTCTGACCCGGCGATAGCAACTAAACTATCATGATTATTATGTAGTCATTAGAAAGAATATATTAGATCAATGTGTATTGACGTGGAAGAAGTTTTATGATATACAGGAAAAGGAAAGTTGAAAAATACTGCTTATAGTAATATTCAATTTTTCATAAGAGCAAAACAAAATAAAACCATACATATAAAAGCTCATAGTTAAGGCATGTATGGACTTGCTCTGGTCACCCCAGGAGTGTGAAATTGGCAGAAGGAGGAGGAGGGTTGGAGAGAAGAAACTGACTTTTCCCTTTACCCATCTTTGTATTATATGATGGCAACAGCCAGCATGTGTCACTTTTGTAATTTAGAGATACAGCTTTTTTAAAAAAGTTACAAATGGCCAATGCCCAAGTAGAAAGCTAAGGAGTGCTTTGGGCCAGCTTAAGGCTTCTGAATGAAGACACAAAGGTCTAGTGATAGAAAGGACATGTTCTTTGGATTCTTAGCATTGCCACCACTTGAAGAAAGAGAGAGACAGAGACAGAAAGTTTATATACTTTTCTCATTAATTGTATTTCTGTGAATTTAATTCATAGGAAATAATCATGAGTGTGCATAATTAATTATATGGAGGTATTTCATTGTATGCTTCTTATTACATAAAAAATTGGAATGTCTGCCAGTAGTACAGTGGTTAAATAAATCATGACAATTCATATACGAATGAAGCCATTAAAGCCATACTAAGTATCTGGAAACACTCTCGCTCTTAAGGAAAAAAAAATGCAATAAATAAAACTGAATACACGACAGTGTTACAATTTTTTGATATACATGGATAAAGCGAATACACCAAATTGTTAGCAAAGTTGATCTCTGCATGTTTGATTTAAAAGGAGATTTTTGGCTGGGTATGGTGGCCCATACCTGTAATCCTATCACTTTGGGAGGCCGAGGAGGGCAGATCACCTGAGGTCAGGAGTTCAAGACCAACCTCACCAATATGGTGAAATCTTGTCTCTGCTAAAAATACAAAAATTAGCTGAGCATGGTGGCTCACACCTGTAGTCCCACCTACTCGGGAGGCTGAGGCAGGAGAATCACTTGAACCCAGGATGTAGAGGTTGCAGTGAGCTGAGATCCTGCCACTGCACTCCAGCCTTGGTAACAGAGCAAGACTTAGTCTCAATAAATAAATAAATATAGAGATTTTTTTCTTCTTCCTATGTTACCCTTGTCATATTACGTATAATGAATTCCTTCAAAATCAGAATAACACACATACTATAAATAATTTCAGTGAATCCTGGAAGAGGGAGAAGAGGAACAGAGCAGAAAAATCAGTGAGAAAATACAAGAAAACTCTGTCCTACTCAGACCCCTCATTTCCTTCCCTTCCCTGTGACACTGAATTTAAAACTGTCAAACAAGAGACATTTCATCAGGTATATGAGACAATGTAGATGACCATATAGCATGTTTATATATACGTACTGGGCTGATTCAGCAGAGAGACAGAAACTGGTAATGCAGGTGAGAGAATGTGGCTTTATGAAGTCCTTGAGTTGGCAAAGGTGATGGCGTATGGTACATAAATGGAGAGGTTGGCTCTAAGGTAATCAGGGATGGTGCACAGATTCAACAGAAGGAGAGGCAGACAACAGGGTAAAGATGCAGTAGAGCTGCCGAATTGGAGTGAGAAGATGTACTCTGATCACTTCTATTTTCTTAGTGAAATGAGAAGTGAGATTACTAACTGAATATAAGTGGGGAGAGAAGCTGTGGCATAATCTGCATGCTGCTTGGTTTTCCCTTCTTACCTCTAGTCACAATTCAATGAAAAATCCCATATTCAAGAGGTATTGTCTAAGTATGTTTAAATGATTATTCATCTTTAAAAAAATACAGAAATAGGGTTGTAGAACAAGGTTCCTGGCCATAGTAAGCTTACATTTCTGTTGGTGAAGTAAAACACATATGAGATGATAAGGAAATAATGCAACCAACAAGAAAATGCTTTACAGTCAAGACTTCTTGAATAATGTGGGTTCACGGTACCAAGAAGTATAATAGTACCCTAACACAGTAGACACATTTCTGTTGTCTATACTTATCCTTTAGCAAGCCTTCATGGGAGAACCTTTAAATGACCTCAGAGAGCGAGGGTTTGTGTAAATAAAGAATCAAGTCAGCGTGGGTAGAGGTTCAGCACCAGGGTGCAGGAAGTTACATGAAGATTGTGGTATGGGGCTTATATCTAGAAACAGAGAGTGGCCCCACATCAGCCTATGAGGGAGGAGTCAGGCCCCATCTCCAGGTCCTCCTTCAGGAAGATCTCTGTGGGAAAGGAGCAGGCATTCCAGGGAGTTGGCAGAGCCTGTGCTTAGGCAATGTGTCAACGCAGGGCCCACAGATGACCTGTGACCCTTCTCACATTTATCTTCTCTGCCTGGTACTTCCTCTAAGGAGAATCCTGCCAATCACCAGCCCCTTACAAGCACAGGCACACACATACACGCACACACACACACTCTCTCTTTCTCTCTCTCTCTCTCTCTCTCCTTTCTCTCATACACTATTTGCTCGTAATCCTCCATCAGATTTTAACTTAGATATCACTTCTTCTGGGAACTTTCTCTGGTGAGAGATACTCTTATGTGGCTCTTGACCTACCAAACCAGAAGCTGTTGTGCAATCAGTGACCATCATTCTCTTATTTATTATAGTATCTAGCACTTAGCACAATATCTACAAACAGTGGGCACTGAAAAAATATTTTTTGAATCAACGAATTAAATAGCTAGTTTTCTTTCACCCTGAGAAAATACCAAGCATTGGTCTTAAGAATGTGACAGGCCTGAAGGTATAAAGGAGAAAGCAAGGAAACGAAATCAACAGACAGAGCCTTGGCAAGATCTGCTGTTTGCCAGTTCTCCCAGAAACTCCATTTCCCATTCTGGGGAAGCAATGCCAAACAGCTCCAGTAACTCTGTGTATGATCTGTTGAGTATCCAAGACAGAAGGGAGAAAGAACTTCAAGAGTGGAAGCCCAACCTGCTTGCTCCAGTCTAGATTGTGCTGGTCTTTATTTTTCAAGTCAGGGGTGGCCCTGACCTGGGACTGTCAACTCTCAGGCTCTGAGGACTTGGAAATGGAGGAACGTTGTATCTGCCAGTGGTTTGGGCCTGTACTGTGAAGAATTAACCTTCCCAAATAGAGGTCTGGCCTTTGCCCTCAGCTACTGGGAGGCGACCCCTAGGATCCTGGAATGTCCTGCCTGATAGGAGTATCTTTGTTTGCCTGAGGGCTTTGGCCATCAGTCAGTCTACAACATGATGTATAATGGGGCTTTGGAACATGCCATGTGAGTTCTGACCTCTGGAGGAACAGAGACCATTAGCTAGAACCTCCGGGGGATTGGGGGGCTGCTAGAGGTTAAAGGTCAGCCACGTGGACAGCATGTGATAAAGCTCCAGCAAAAACTCTGGACATGAAAGGCTCAGTTGAGCTCCTATCCTCAGCAACATTCTGTGAATTCTGTCACACAACATGGCCATGAGAAGGTAATATACCCAGGTCTCCCTGGGAGAGGACAACCAGAATCTTCCCATTTAGAACCCTCCCAGATTTCACCTGATGCTTCTCTCCCCTAGGTTGGCTCTGATTTGTATCCTTTTGCTATGATAAACTATGATCATAAATATAGCACTTTCCTGAGTTCTGTGTGTTGTTGTATGGAACTATTAAGCCTGAGGGAGTATGGGACCCCCAGATTTGTAGCCAGCTGTCAGAAGTAAAAGCAGCCTGGGGACCCAGAACTTGTGGCTGATGTTTGCAGTGAGGGCAGTTCTGTGGAGGACTGTGCCCTTACCCTGTGAAGTGCAGCCACGTCCCAGCAACTGCTGTCAGAACTCATTGCAGGGCCACTCAGGGAAGTGTGGGAAATTGAACCAATGAGGCCTGACACCAGGGCTTCCTGACTATCCTCTAGGAAGTCTAACAGGAGACGCCCCTGTTCTCTTCCCTGTAGGTTCCAGCAAGTCTCAGAGGGTCATCAGTTCCACCAACAATATCTGTGCAGAAGAGAGTAGCTGTGATTTTATTCTAGTCTGAAAGAACACTGTGTGTTGTTAACACCTGAATATTACAAACAGTTTCTCAGTGTGAGAAGATTTATCTTATTCTCCTGTGTAATTAGAATGATTATTCAACAAATGGATGTTATCCAGTGAACTTACAGAAAGAAGCCAAATTTATCAACCTCATCAATTCACACTTACAGCCAGGGATCTATGTTCCTGTGCTCTCAGAGAGGGCACGGAGCACAGACTGACAGCAAAAGACCGACAAAAAACCCAGAAGCCAGTCAAAAATGCCCCAGGCTGCGGGATCCTGGAAAGACCTGAAAACACACGAGGAAAAGGCTGGGAAATAGGAATTGTGAGTGGTTCTCTGGGGTCTGGAGAGGAAACTACTGGTTATTTTATGAAAAACATTCCCACAATGGGGCTCAGAGAAAAGAGAAAGTAATGGTATCCAGGCCTGATTCTCAGAAGCATTTGCCTCCCTGAATCCAGTACCTGAGGTAATTGGGCAGCAGACAAAAACAGCATTTTCTCGAAACAAAGCAAAACATTAAAAAAAAAAAATAGCCTACCATCTAAGCTTTGTCTCCCAGTGGAACTCAGGAACTACTCCAACTTCTCCAGCTGTGCACCTTGGCTATGTGTCTCAGATGGAACATTTCTGACTTCATTTGCTCCTCCTCCTACAACACTTGGTAAGGAGGGTGGGCCAGGACAAGCAGCTCAGACAGCTGTTCCCACAGGTGGCCTTACTACAAACCCCCCAGGCCTCGCATACATGCACCGCTGGGCCCTGCCTGCCTGCACTAACCCACCCGGCCCAGTGCAACAGACCATTTTTCCAAGCTGCCTCTCTCCTCCTCACAACCATCCCAGGACCCCTCTTAAAACTATTTTTTTCTGAGAACACATTGTGCTTTGCCACACTGTTCCATTTATCTCTTGGTGGCTGTTCCATTTACCTCAAAGACTCTCTATCCCATTTTTTAGTACTGAAATACTACCCCCGAATGAGAAGGCAATCTCATTCACCTTGCCAACTCGAAATCCTTATGGCAATCATGTTGCTTTAGATTGCATTTATGTGTGGATAGGTGTTTGGCACTGTGTTAGATGCCAAAGATACAGTGCTAAGGAAAAAATATAGCGGACAACAGATTTTGTTATATTCTAATGGGAAAGATAGGATAAACAGATATATAGACAATGTATATGCAGATTAGGATGAGTATCATGAAAGCAATAAATAAGAGCCTAAAGGGTTCAATTTAAATGGGGTGGTCAGAAAATACTTTTTCTTCCCCTGAGAGAAGTGAGTGAGGGGCACAGAGAAGTCCAAATTGTTACACTAATGAATATTTCTGTGCTTGAAAACACAAAACAAGGGGAAATGAAATTCCACTCAACAGAGTATATAAACATGTCAATTACATGCCCCAGGAAACCTGATTCATATACACCTTGCTGACAGTACTCCAAGGGGAATGTCATTTGGACTTCTGCACATCTACCACACCTTCATTTTCACTCTCCCTGAGATAAGATGATATGCATTTGTACCGTGTCTGCCTAGTGAAATGTACTCTCTGCTGAATAAAGCACCATTAGTTGATATTCATGAACACCAAGCCTCTCTTTAAAATGGTACTTTAGAAAGCTGTGCTAACTGACCAGGACTCTGGATACTTATGAGCAGATGTCTGGTAGCAACGGACCTCTCATGACCACCCAGGCTCTAAATTGCTGTTCAGCTCAGCAGCTCATTATCACCTTCCTGGAGTTAGAACTCCAACATAAGAATAAATATCTCCATCTAGAATTGTCACTTTTTAAATCAAAAGCCATATTCAGCTTGAGAGTATAAATATCAAAATTCCAGGGCATTTTTTCTAACTTTTCTTGGGAGTTTTTAGTAAAATTCAAGGACTGATTGCTGAAAGTACAATCTGGGAAGAGCAACTAATATACTGTTATATGATATGAAATTAAGCAACCCTTTTTTTATTATGTAACTCTATTAAACTTCTAGGAAATTCTTTGGAAAATCTGTGCACCACTACATTTAAAACAAAACAGCTCTATCATTAAATGTCTAATAAAGGTTGATCTCACAGTGTGATCAAGGTGCTATGCATATCTGAGACATGCAGATTACTCCGGAATGAGAGAGAAACACAGGGTGAATAAGTTACACTAACGGCAATAGCAGCTTCTGGGAAACACCATTTTCTGGCAGCTGTCGCTTTCATCAACACTTTCTCAGCAAAATTGCCACAGCCATTTCTGAGAGCTTACAAGCACTGCTAGGAATCTCTAATAGGAGTCTCTGTAATGGGAATTCCTATTGGCTAGAGCTGCCTTTGCAAATAGGAGATAATGTTGAGCTAAGGGAATCTTTCAACTATTCATTCGAAATGGGTTTATCTACCATGTGATAAACATTATAGTCAGTGCCATAGTATAAACTTGAATAAAACATAATCCCTGCCCCCAGGGAACTCACATCCTTCTCAACATGCCTGGCACAAAAACATAGAATTATAATAAAAGTTGTCAAGAAGAAGATAGGGGTGGGGCATTATGCAAGCAAAGAAAAAGAAGCTACTGGCCCTCTCTAGAGATTGCTGGTCTTCCAGTACATCTAAATATTCCTCAATCATAAAATGCCATGAAGTTAGAAGTACAAAATGCTGTGTTATTACACTGGGGCCTGTCGGGGGGTAGGGGTTTAGGGGAGGGATAGCATTAGGAGAAATACCTAATATAGATGACGGGTTGATGGGTGCAGCAAACCACCATGGCACGTGTATACCTATGTAACAAACCTGCACATTCTGCACATGTACCCCAGAACTTAGAGTATAATAATAATAATAATAACAAAAGAGTAAAGCAAAATAAGTGACTTTAAAAAATGTATTATCGGTTAAGTTTCTTTTTTTTTTTTTTTTTTGAAACAGTTTCGCTCTGTAACCCAGGCTGGAGTGCAGTGATGCGATCTCGGCTCACTGCAACCTCCGCCTCCCGGGTTCAAGTGATTCTCCTGCCTTAGCCTCCCGAGAAGCTGGTATTACAGGTATATGCCACCATACCCAGCTAATTTTTGTATTTTTAGTAGAGATGAGGTTTCACCATGTTGACCAGGCTGGTCTTCAGGTCTCGAACTCCTGACCTCAGGTGATCCGCCTGCCTTAGCCTCCGGAAGCGCTGGGATTATGGGATTACAGGTGTAAACCACTAGCCAGTTAAGCCTCTTTAAAAATATCTTAAATTATAACACACACATATGTCTGTCTTCCCCTGTATCTTTATACTGAAGAAATTAGGTTCAAAATCAAGGCATGGTCACCAGAAATCAGGTCAGAAGGATCAAGAAAACATGGACAGTGAAGTGTTTTCACTTCCATACAGGTGATAATTATTTCCTAAAATATAGGTAGATGTGTCACAAAAAAATCTCGAGATTCTGAGTATCGCAGTCTCTCCTAATACACAGAGAGGAAGAAGCCAGCATTTGTCATCTAAATTTCAGATAATCTCATACTCAGAGGGCACCAAGAACACATGTAAACCAAACAAAAAATCGAGCAGGCGCACAAGTTTGGGCTTCCTTGGATTAGTACTGTATTAATTTCCCATAACAAAATACTACAGATTGGGTGGCTTACACAGATGTTTCTTTTCTCACATTTTGGAGGCAGAAAGTCCATGATCAAGGTGTCAGCATGCTTGTGATTTCCTGAGGCTTCTCTCCTTAGCTTGCGAATGGTCATCTTCACTCTCTCTCTTTACTTGGTCTTTTCTCTGTGTACAGGCATCCTTTGTATCGCTCCCTCTTCTTATAAGGACAAAAATCCTACTGGATTAAGACCTCACTCTTATGACCTCATTTAACCTCAATTACATTTTTAAAAGCCCTGTCTCCAAATACAGTCACATTGGGAGATAGGGCTTCAGCATAAGAATTTTAGGAGGACATAATTCAACCCATATTAGATGGGGACAGGGATATTCTCTTCCTGGAGTGAACCCTCCCTTAGGGCCATTTACAGAGAGATTAACAAACCCCAAGTTGTACTGAGCAAAAGCTCAGAGACCCTGAAGACATCTGCAGTTAGTAAATGAGAAAGACAGAATATTTTCAAAATCTTCAAGTCTAATACCTAGAAGTGATGGAGGCTTATTCACATTCTCTCCCAGTCTTTTTCTTATTCTGTGTTTATACAGTATTTCTGTTAATGACACCATTATTTTCAGAAATCAAAATGAATCTTAATGTCATCATTGACTCTCCCCCCTTGCTTGCCTTCACTTCAATCATAATTTTCCATGCCTATGTAAGTATTCTTTTGACTATTCAAATATTCATCAGAAACCTATTTCAGCTCTTTTACTTCTCATGAAGATCACTAAAAGAAGCTGCCTATTATTCATGCTTCTAATTCAGGTGCTCCTAATATGGGAACGGTATAGCTTCAGTTGCTCTATAACCCTTCACCCCCATGTTTTGTAGTTGTTTTTACACTTTCACATATATAAGTGGTAATGTGTTCATTACTATTATCAGTTGTTCAAAGTGGGTCTCTCACCCACAAACAGGTTAAAAACCAAGCTCTCATCTCTCCTACTACACTTGCTTCTTGCAAAAAATTATTTAATCTTTGTGATTAATATGATTGTTTATATTCTTCTCCCTACTCAAATACTCCCAGTTACAAACATGTTAATTTGTAGTTTAAAATGGTTCCTGCTCAGCAATCCCTTCTGTAGACTCTTCCAAAAATTTCCATGGAATACCTCTTGTAATCAACAGTTCAACCAATACATTCCATTTTGGCTGGTATGGGGATATATACAGTCATATATTCTTGTGATTTTTAAAATAAATAACACATGTATTAGTTGTATTGCTATGTAACTGATTACCACAAACTTAGTGGCTTAAGATAACACACATTTTATTATCTCACAGCTCCCATGGGTCAGGAGTCTAGGCATGGCTTAACTGGGTCCTCTGCCCAGGATCTCACAAGGCCTCAATCAAGGTGTCACCTGAGCTACATTTTTAATGACATTCTGTGAAAGAATGCACTCTCAAGTTCACCGAGGTTGCTAGCAGAATTTATTTCCTTGCAGCTGTATGGATGAGGACTCTGACTTTTTGCTGGCTGACAGCTGGAGGCCATCCTTCTTTCCTAAATGTTGCCTACAGCGCGCAGAGGTCCTCTGCAGCTCCTATGCCACAAAGACTTCTTCAGTGTGGCTCCTAATGTCATCAAAACATAAGAAGAACCTCTCATTCCAGTGTGCTAAGGCAGAGTCTTTTCTAATGTAGCATAATAACAGGATGATAATCCATCATCTTTGCATATTCAATTGGCTGGAAGCAAGTCACAGGTCCCTCTCACACTCAAGAGATTTTAGAAAGCCATGGACACCAGAAAGCAGGGATCTATCTGTCCACCATCTGACCACCAATGACTCACATTGCCCCCACTTGCAAAAATACGTTCACACACATCCCCAAAGGTCTCAAGAATCTTATCCCACAGAGCTTCAGCTCAAAGTCAAAATTTTATTATTTAAATCATGTCTAGGTTCAAACACGGCTCCTGGGTATAACATGTGAAGTACAGCTCCTGGGGTATAACTTCTCTCCTATCAACCCACAAAACTAAGGAGACAAGTGATCTTCCCCCAGTACACCCATCATACAATGTTGCAACAGGCATAACTGGAAGGCATCGGATAACAGCTACAGACATATTGGTTCGAAGGAGGAGGAGAAGAAAGATAACGAAGAGTTGCTGGTCCATAGCAGTTCTAAAATCTAGCTGGGCAAACGTTGGGAGTTCAATTACTAGGTTTTAAAGCCTAGGATTAATCTCAGTTCTACCCTCTTGGCTCTTGGCACCACCTCTATCATTCTTCTTCTTTCATAAAAGGTAACATATGTTTGCAGTTGAGTAGTTTTATCAGCCTGCTTCTTGCCAGTAGAAATGTTGGTGTCCAACAGCCTCCTTTCATTTCATACTCTTTCTGTCCCTATCAATCTAAGTCAGCAGTGTTTCTGCTGAAATAATTTCCTCAAGAACTTTGTGCATCTGTCATGGATTTCAGTGATGTTCACACCATCAGAAAAAAACACACCCACAGATCTTTTCCAGACAACATGTATTTTTGGCTCCTGCTCAGGTGGCTGAGGGGCAATACTCTTGAACTTTCTAGAGGTTCTACAGTTTAATTGAGTGGATCCAATAGGCACATTCTTAATCTCTTTAAGGAGTTCTTTGTGCATTTGAATATTCTCACCTTTTAATCTTCGAGGTCTTTTTAAGTTCAGGAGTATATGTGCAGGTTTGTTATAAAGGCAAATGTGTGTCATGGAGGTTTGTTGTTCAGATTATTTCGTCTCCCAGTTATTAAGCCTAGTACCCATTAGTTATTTTTTCTGATCCTCTCCTTCCTCTTACCCCCCACCCTCAAGTAGGCCCCATTGTGTGTTGTTCCCCTCTATGTGTCCATGTGTTCTCATCATTTTGCTTCCACATATAAGTGAGAACACAGTATTTGGTTTTCTGTTTCTGTGTTAGTTTGTTAAGGATAATGGCCTCTAGCTCTATCCATGTCCCTGCAAAGAACATGATCTCATTCTTTTTTATGGCTTCATAGTATTCCATGGTGTATATCCATCACACTTTATTTACCCAATCTGCCATTCCTGGCCATTTAGGTTGATTCTACGTCTTTGCTATCGTGAACAGTGCCGCAATCAACATATGGATACATGTGTCTTTATGGTAGAACGATTATTAGTCCTTTGGGTATATACCCAGTAATGGGATTGCTAAATCAAATGGTAGTTCTGTTTTTAGGTCTTTGAGGAATCACCATGCTGTTGTTTCTAATGGTTGAACTAACTTACACTCTCACCAACAATGTATAAGTATTCCTTTTTCTCCGCAACTTCACCACCACATTATTTTTTGACTTTTTAATAATAGCCATAAAGGATGCCCTTTATTACTTTCTCTTGCTTGACTGCTCTATGTAGAATGTCCAATACTATATTGAATAGGAGTGGGGAGGGAGGGCATCCTTGTATTGTGTTGGTTTTCAAGGGCAATGCTTCCAACTTTTGTCCATTCACCATGATGTTGACTGTAGGTTTGCCATAAATAGCCCTTATTATTTTGAGGTATATTCCTTTAATACCTAGATTATCAAGAGTTTCTAACATGAAGGAGTGTTGAGTTTTATTGAAAGTCTTTTCAGCATCTATTGGGAAAATCATGTGGTTTTTGTCTTTAGTTCTGGTAATGTAATGAATCACATTGGTTGATTTGCATACACTGAACCAACCTTGCATCCAAGGGATAAAGCTTACTTGATCAAGGTGGATAAGCATTTGACATGCTACTGAATTTAGCTTGCCAGTATATTGTTGAGGATTTTTGCATCAATATTTATCAAGAATATTGGCCTGAAGTTTTCTTTTTTGTTGTATCTCTGCCAGGTTTGGGTTATCAGGATGACGCTGGCCTCATAGAATGAGTCAGAGAAGAGTCCTTCCTTCTCAGTTTTTTGGAATAGTTTCAGTAGGATTGATACTAGATCTTCTTTGTACATGTGGTAGAATTTTCTTGTGAATCCATCTGGTCCTGTGCTTTTTTTTTCTTTTCTTTTTTTTTTTTTTTGGTTGGTAGGCTATTTATTATGGATTCAATTTTAGAGCTTGTTACTGGTCTGTTCTGATATTTAATTTCTTTCTAGCTCAGTCTTGGGAGGATGTCCAGGAATTTATTCCTTTCTTCTTTATGTGCATAGCATTTGCTCATAATATTCTCTGAAGGTTATTTATGTTTCCTAGAAGAAATGGACAGATTCCTAGAAGCATATAATATGCCAAGACTGAATTGGGAGGAAATAGAAAATCAAAATAGAAAATCTAAACAGACCAATAACAAGAAAGATGATTTAATCAGCAATTTAAGAAACAAACAAAAGCCCAGGACCTAATGGCTTCACTGGCAGATTCTACTAAATATTTAAAGAAGAATTAATGGCAATCCTCGTCAAAGTCTTCCAAAAACATTGAAGAGGAAGGATCACTTCCAAACTCATCTTATGAGACCAGAAATACCCTGACACTCAAGCCAGGCAGGGACACTACAAGAAAAGAAAATTGCAGGCCAATATTACTAATGAACAAAAATACTCAACAAAATGCTAGCAAACTGAATTCAACCGCACATTAAAAGGATCATAACACCATGATCAAGTGGGATTTATTCCTGGAAAACAAGGATGGTTCAACATACACCAATCAATAATGTGACATGCCACATTAACAGAATGAAGGATAAAAATTATATGACCATCTCAACAGATACAGAAAAAGTATTTCACAAAATTTAACATCCTTTCATGATATAAACTCTCTATGAATTAGGTATAAAAGGAATATACCTCAACATAATAAAGATTATATATGACAAGACCACAGCTAACATAACAATAAAATTGCAAGATAGAAGATCAATGTACAAAAACCAATAGTTGTATTTCTATACGCTAACAATAAGCAATCTGAAAAAGAAATAGAGAAAATAAATCAGTTTACCATAGTATCAAAAAAGTACCCTGAAAACTGCAAAACATTGATGGATTAAATTTTAAAAGACACAAACAAATAGAAAAACATTTCATGTTCATGGATTGGGAGATTTGATAGTGTTAAAATGTTCATACTTCCCAAAGGATCCTAAGCATTCAATGTAATTCCTATCAAAATCCCAATAGAAATTTACAGGAATAGAAAAGACAATTCTAAACTGCATTTAAAACCATAAAATATCATGAAAAGCCAAATCAATCTTGAGAAAGAAAAACAAAGCTGGGGATATCCACTTCCTAATGTCAATATATACTGCAAAGCTACAGTAATCAAAACAGTATAGTACTGGAACAAAGATCAATAAATAGACCATGAAACAGAGTAGAGAGCCCACAAATAAATCCATGTATATGCAGTCAACTGATCTTTTACAAGGGTCCCAGGAATACATAATGGGGAAAGGATAGTCTCTTCAATAAAGGGTTTCTGGGAAGACTGAATATCCACATAGAAGAGTGAAGTTGGACTCTTATCTCCATCATGTACAAAAATCAACTCAAAATGAATTAAAGATATAACATATGACCTGAAACTGAAAAGCTACTAGAAGAAAATAGGGGAATACCTTCTTAACGTGGGTCTGGACAATGAGTTCATGGTTATAACAAAAGCACAGGTAACAAATATAAAAATAAGTGAGGCTACATCAAATGTAAAAGTTTCTGCACAGCATAGAAAACAACATGGTAAAAAGGCAACCTACAGAATGGGACGAAATATTTATAAACCCTGTCTCTGATAAAGTGTACAAAAGTTCTCTACCACTTCAGTCTAGTGAGACAGAACACTTGCACAACAACTCAGGCAAAGTAGATTTATTATTTACAGATAAGCAGCAAAAATAAGCAGAAGTCTAAGATTCATGGCAGGAGCCTACAGCAGATGGAGTCTCATGTACTTGAATCCATATTTTTAATGGAGTTATTTGATTTTTGATTAAGTTGTTGTTCCTTATAGATTCTAGATATTGGACCTTTGTCAGATGCATAGTTTGTGAATATTTTCTCCCATTCTGTAAGCTGTCAGTTTACTCTGTTGATAGTTTCTTCTGCTATGCAGAAGCTCTTTAGTTTTGTTAGATCTCACTTGTCAATATTTTTTGTTGTTGCAATTGCTTTTGAGGAGCTAGTCATAAATTCTTTCCCAAGGGTGAAGTCCAGAATTGTGTTTCCTAGGTTTTTGTCTATGAGTTTTATGGTTTGAGGTGTTACATTAAAATCTTTACTCCATCTTGAGTTAATTTTTGTACATGATGGAAGGTAGGGGTCTGATTTCATTATTTTGCACATTGCTAGCCAGATATCTCAGCACTATTTATCAAACGAAGTCCTTTCTTCATTGCTTGTTATTGTAAACTTTGTCAAAGATAAGATGGCTGTAGATGTGTAGCTTTATTTCCGGGTTCTCTATTCTGTTCCATTTGTCTATGTGTCTGTTTTTGTACAAATACCATGCTGTTTTGATTACTGTAGCTTTATAATATCCCTAATAAACATAGTCTCAAAAATTCTCAACAAAATACTAGCAAACTAAACCCAGCAGCACATCAAAAAGGTAATTTACCATAATCAAGTAAGCTTCATTCCTGGGATACAAGGTTGGTTCAACATAACAAATCAATAAATGTGACTTATCACATAAACAGAATTAAAAACAAAAACCATAGGATTATCTCAATAGACTTTTAAAAAGCTTTTGATAAAATTCAACATTCCCTTCTTATAAAAGCCCTCAAGAAACTAGGTATCAAAGGAACATATCCCCCAAAAAATAAGCACCTTCTATGACAAACCCACAGCCAGCATCATGCTGAACAGGCTAAATCTCAAAGCATTCTCCTTGAGAACTGGAACAAGACAAGGATGCCCACTCTCATCATTCTTACTCAACATAGTACTGAATGTCTTTGCCAAAACAATCAGTCAAGAGAAAGAAATAAAAGTTATCCAAATAGGGAAAGAAATCAAACTATCTGTCTTCGCTAACAATATAATTCTACACAGAGAAAACCCCAAAGACACCACCAAAAGGCTCCTGGAACTGATAAATTACTTCAATAAAGTTTAAGGATACAAAATCAATGTATGAAAATCTGTAGTATTCTATACAACAGTAACATTCTAACTGACAGCCAAATCAAGAATGCATCTCATTTACAATAGCTACAAAAATAAAATACCTAGAAATGCATCTAACCAAGGAGGTGAAAGATCTCTACAAGGTGAACTGCAAAACACTGCTGAAAGAAATCATAGATGACACAAACAAATGAAGAAAAGCACTTTATGTTTACAGATAAGAAGAATCAATACCATTAAAATAGTCATACTGCCCAAAGCAATATAGAGATTCAATGCTACTCCTATGAAGCTACAAACATCATTTTTCACAGACTAGAAAAACTATTCTAAAATTCATATGGAACCAAAAAAAGAATCCAAATAGACAAAGCAATCCTAAGCAAAAAGAACAAAGCCAGAGGCATCACAGTTTTCCTTATTATGTGATGTACCAATATCAAGCCATCTAGTAGAGCAATGACTTACATCATTTATCTGTTTGCTGAAAATGAAAACTCAAGGGAAGGATGCTATTCTGTGGCATTTTAGAATCTAGATAAAGTCCTAAAGCTCCCCATCTCAGCCTTGATGCCTAGAGACTCAGAGATTCCATGGTAAGAGCAGTAACAGAGACAACCCTACGAAACATCCAGGGTTCAACGTGAGTCAGTCTTCTGCTCCAGGAACATAGGAGAGAACAACCCACAGGACAGGAAGAGAGGAAACACGATGCACAGTGGGTGGAACCATTGAGTCTAGAGAGGGAGTTAATGGATGTTTTAAAAACAATCTTTCCACATTTGGTACCAAAGAAAGAGTTGTAGTTATAAGACTCCAGTCTCAAGAATATTTTCACCTCTGAATCTAGTGCCCAAGGGCTGATAAGGAAGCCAGTGGAGCTGTACATGTGTTGTTTCTCCCTGCTCAACATCCATTCTCCCATTTCTGATGACAACACGTTGATTGATTTTCCCTGGATGAACCAAGGCTCCCATCCTCTTACCCATGTGCGGGTCTGGAGGTGGCCTGCCCCACCCTTGGGTACCCTGACCAATTAACATAGTTCATCTGTCTGACCACAATGATTGGACAAGGACGAGCACATGATCCAGGCCCACATTCCCAAACTTTACATGGAACTATTCTCAGAAATGATTTTGGGAAGGTGATAGGCTGGGATGGGAGGTGATCTAGGAAGCATAGAAAGAGAGACTGGAAGAGAAGTCAGCCAATAAAAGGATCTTATCAAGCCAGCTGCCACTGTGGGCAAGTGGAGCTTAATCCTGTCACGGAACCTCAGGAACCAGTGTGAAACACCTGCCTTGAGTTATCCCACCTGAAGGCACAAGGAGCTAAGGGTATTGATATCCCAAATCCTCCATGCCTTTTCTTAAGGGCAGCTCCTGGTGATAGAAGTGTTAATTCCCAGCACTTAGGTCTGCCAAGCAGGCTGTGGCAGTAAGAGAAAGCTTGTAGGCAAAGAAACTCAGGTGCTGGCAGGAGAAAGCTGTGCAACATACACTAAAGTCATAAGCACCAGAAGATGTAGCTGGACACAACAATGCAACGTAATAAATTTTTTTCTGAAGCTATTTTGAGTTGAATTTTTCTATCACATGCAATCAACAGAGACCTAATTAAAAATACCAATAAAGATAATGTTGTGTAAAATAATCAACAAAGTACTCTTAATTACCTTTTTTTGGCTTACTGCATTTCAAAAAGTAAACAACTTCTCCAACTTTTCAGATTAGATAGGACATTCAGCTCTGTTCTCCCACATAAGCTGGTGTAGCAAGGAGGAGGAAAAAATTTAATACCTTATCTGTATGATTACACTGGTCATTCAGCTGTTCTCTCCCCTTTGGACTCTTCTTGCTCAAATTTGCTCTGCTTAGTGCTGCCAGATTAATGTCCCTAAAGTGTCCCTCCAATGAACCTTGCCTGCTCAAAACTCAGATTCCCCATGAGACTGTGTTTTTCCCACCTCCAAACTTCTGTTCCTGTTGTCTCTTCCACGTAATATGGTCACTCTCTATTTCTCCCTTTTGAAGATCACTCGCTGGTGCTTTCGGGATAATCCCAGTTAAAACTCATTCCTCTCTCCATTGGTTTGCTGGGCCAGCTGGTACCTGCTGGGAAGCTGAGTGTGCATATCTTTTCCCAGTTCCACCTTCAGTGATGTTATTTTGGCAGCATAAAAATGGCCATGCCGAAAATATTTATACCATGGAAATCAGCAAACACTATATATCAGGACTTTAACACCTGGAGAGCTGACTTGCCAGCACACCACTGCCTCTCCCTCTGCAATGCACATTTACTGCATCCCAGTTATAGTAGCTAACACTGCATGCTATGCATTGCACTTCTACCTATACCTGTCCTACCTTCCCTCTGGCCTGCAAGCCCCTGAGGACAAAGACATCAATCACCTGTTTCTTGGTTTGTTGTTTCTTTTTCATTCCTCTCATTACTCGGTACAGATCATGTACACCATGTGTATTAAATAATATCAATAGAATATTCGGGAGCATGAGGTTGTTTTGCTTTGTTTTATGCTTTGACTATTGTCGTAGAACAGCTGGGTTAGAAGACATTATTAAACATAAACAGAACTGGTAAACTATCCCAGCTGAAGAAATGCTTTAAAAAGATCTCTAATCGGCGGAGAGATCCAAAATGGCTGATTAACAACAGCTCAGGATTGTAGCTCCCACTGAAAGCACAGAGAGCGAGTGGGCGCCGCAATTTTAGACGAATTTCTGTGGCCCACAAACTGGGAGATTCCCGACGGAGGAGCCACACGTGTCGCCAGCGCAGCTCTTTTGGCCGGCACAGCTGTTTTGCCGGCGCCCCGGCGGGGCGCAGCGCTTCTCAGTGCAGAGTATACGCGACTGGACGCCCTTTGAGTCAGCTCAGCTGGTCCCACCACCGCAAGGAGAACAGCAATTGGAAGCGCTGAGGACTGAGAGTTTCACAGTAAGCACAGCTGAACCCGGGAAGACCAAGCTCTGTGGGGAAGGGGCATCCGCCAAAGGAAAACTAACAGAAAAAACTTCATCACCAACAAGCCGGA
>CAUYLG010018471.1:0-33076 GCA_963573385.1 Cacajao melanocephalus
CTTCCTCCCACCCTTCCTTCCTTCCTCCCACCCTTCCTGCCTTCCTTCCTTCCTTCCTTCCTTCCTTCGTCCTTTCCTTCCTTCCTGACAGTGTTTTGCTCTGTTGCCCAGGCTGGAGTGCAGCAGCATGATAATGGCTCACTGCAACCTCAAATTCCTGAGCTCATGAGAGCTTCCTGCCTCAGCCTCCTGAGTAGTTGGGACTATAGGTGTGTACCATCATGCTCAGCTAATGTTATTTTATTCCTTTTTAAAGTTTTTGTAGAGACGGGGGTCTCACTATCTTGCCCAGGTTGGTCTCAAACTCCTAGGCTGAAGTGATTCTCCTTCCTTGGTCTCCCAAAGTGCTGAAATTATAGGCATGAGTCACTGTGCCTGGGCAGAGATGGCATTTTTCTACCTATCAGACTGGCAAAATATCTGGCAATATGGAGTTAGTAACAGGCTGGGCACGGTGGCTCACACCTGTAATCCCAACAATTTGGGAGGCCAAGGTTGGAGGATCACTTGATGTCAGGAGTTCAAGACCAGCCTGACCAACATGGTGAAACCCCATCTCTACTAAAAATACAAAAATGAGCTGGGTGTGGTGGCAGGTGCCTGTAATCCCAGCTATTCAGGAGGCTGAGGAAGGAGAATCTCTGGAACCTGGGAGGCAGAGGTTGCAGTGAGCTGAGATCGTGCTACTGCACTTCAGCCTGGGCAACACAACAAGACTCCAACTCAAAAAAAAAAAAAAAAAAGAGTTAGTAATATTACAGAGCAATGGGAACACTCCTACTTTGTGGATAGGAGTATAAATCAGAATAACTATTCTAAAGGGCAACTGGCCCCATCTGTCAAAACATACAATATACATATTCTATAACCTAGTGATTTCTCTTCTTATTATTTTCCTAGGACATGTAAGAGGATGTTCAGTTATTATTGTTATAAAAGCTAAAAATTGGAAAGAATCTAAATGGCCATTAGTAGGGGAATGGATAAATACAAATGGCATATATTAGGTTGGTGCAAATGTAATAGTCACTTTTGCCATTGAAAGTAATGTTAAAAACTGCAATAACTTTTGCACCAACCTAATACTTACTAATCCTTGTATAATTTAAGGCAATGGACCAGATCTATTTATATTAATGCAGATAGAGCTCAAAAACATTATTGAGTGAAAAAAATCAAGTTATACAATAATAGATAATAGATATAGCATATCGCAAGTATAAATTAAAAGTACATGAAATGCTAATAATATGCTATGAAATTTTATTTGTAATACAAATATAATTTGTACATATAAATTACACATATACAAATATACATGTATATATATGTACAAATATATTTGTGCATACATATATAGACAAGGTAATGAGAAAACTAATCAGGAAATAAAACTCTCATTAAGAGTCCAGTCACTGAGATGGACCTCAATAATTCTTGCCTTCTGGTATTCATATCTTTGTGTTGTTCCCTTCCACGACGAATAGGGCTGACCTGTGCTGTCTTCATTCCACAGTCTTCCGAGAGGATACTATGAAATTGATGGCATATGATTTCCAAGGCTAGAACGTAAAAGACATCACACCTCTTCCTGGCTCTCCTCTTTCTCCAAAGCCCATTCCGGCAGGAGCCAGCCATGTAGCAAGAATACTCGAGCCGTCTGTACAGAGGCCCACATGATAAGGAACTGAGGGTTCCTTCAACAGCCAACACTTACTAGAGCCACCTGAAAGGTGGATTCACTAGTCCCAGGCAAGCCTTTAGATCACTGCAATTTCATAAAAGACCACTGATATAGTTTGCTGTGTTCCCAGCCAAATCTCATCTTTAATCACAGTTCCCACAATTCCCATGTGTTATGTGAGGGACCCAGTGGGAAATAATTGAATCATGGGGGTAGTTTTCCCCATACTATTCTCATGGTAGTGAATAACTCTCATGGGATCTGATGGTTTTATAAGGGGTTTCCCCTTTCGCTTGGTTCCCATTCTCTCTTGCCTGCTGCCACGTAAGGTGTGCCTTTTGCCTTCTGCCCTGATTTTGAGGCCTCCCCAGCCATGTGGAACTGTGAGTCCATTAAACCTCTTTTTCTTTGTAAATTACCCAGTCTCAGATATGTCTTTATCAGCAGCATGAGAACTGACTAACATAATCATGGACTAGAACCAGCCAGCCAAGTTGCTTCTGACTTCCTGACACATAGAAACTGGGGTATAGTAACTGTGTGTAGATTGAAGCCACTAAGTTTGAGGGTAATCTCTTATGCAGCAATAGGTAACTAGTACACATACGGCTGCGTGCCAAGGCTCTGTGTCTGAGGCCCACTCACCATGCATTCCGGTAGGTGTCAGAAAGGAAAGAAAGGTACATTAGTAAATCAAACACTTTCTTCTTCAAGTAATCAGAAAGACTGATTATTCCTCAAGGCCTGTTTCTGTGTTTGAGATGAAATCAGTCCCACCATAGCAGCAGCACATGCCTTGGGAAACACTAATTTGGTCTGTCATGGGATGAATCTTGTCCCCCCTTCCCCTAAATGTATATGATGAAGTCCTAACCCACAGTATTTCAGAATGTGACTGTATTTGAAGACAGAGTATTTAAAGATGTCATTAAGGTAAGATGAGATTATTAGGGTGGCCCCTAATCCAAAATGACTGATATTTTTATAATAAGAGGTATTTATAGCACAGACATACACAGAGGGAAGACCATGTGGGGACACAGGGAGATGATGACCACCTACAAGCCAAGGACAGAGGCCTCAGAAGAAACCAACCCTGTGATATCTTGGTCTTGAACTTCTAGCCTCCAGAACCATGAGAAAATAAGTTTCTCTCGTCTAAGTCACCCAGTCTTCTGTTATGGTCTCTCCAGCAAAGTAATAACATAACAGCTCAAGTATGGGGACACCATAACATACCCAATATACTTGTTTTACCAGTAACGACCCTAGGTCCAAAGGTAGAGGTGACTTGGCCAATGTCACAGAGAAAATACTTCATACAAAGTGGAATAGCAATGAGAGCTCCTGTCTGGAGTTCCAAAAAGTGAGACCAAGCCCCACAGGTGGAGAAGGATTCTCAGTCAATGCTTGCTGACATCAGTTGAGCTACTTGTTCCTCGTTCATGATGATAAGTGAGGAGCCTCTGCCTTCGGCCTTCTCTGCCTCATGCACTGTGGTTTCTCCTTAAGAATCGGCCCCAGTTAGACCTTTTCTTTGCAGATTTACCTCCTGATGGAAAAGCAGCCAGTCCAGGGAATTGTGCTCTTTTCCAGGAATCAAGGACCACAGCCAGGAGAGCATCCAATATGGAGGCAGTGACCAGAAGCCCAAGAACTTTCAAAACACAAAGTTATACAGAGTAAAACAAGTCTCACATCCATCTAAAGAGAACTCTCAATGGAAGACACCCTTCCCCCGTATGAAAATCTCCAGCCCCCACCCACATGTCCAGCTGCCTCTGGACAGCTCCATCTGGGTGTCTCCTCAACACTTAAAACCTGTCAAGCTCAAAATAATCATCCTCCCTCCAACACCTCCGCCTACCACAGTCCTGATTTCATTTAATGTCACTGCCATAACAATAACCGTGATCTACCAACTACTGAGCATCAGCAATATGCCAGGTCCTTCACAGGAACCATCAATCAATCAAATGCAATCATACAAAGTGACTGTCATAGCCCTTCTACAGATGAGGACATCACCAACCGTGATGTGGTCATGCACCTCGTAAGTGGCAGAGCTGGGATGCAAATCCAAGCCTACCCAACTCCAGAGAAAACTGGTGGCCCACCGGCCACATTTGGTCTGCAGATGGATTTTCTTGCTGCTTAAAAAAAATCATAATTAGGCCAGGTGCGGTGGCTCATGCCTATAATCCCAACACTCTGGGAGGCCAAAGCAGGTGGATCACGAGATCAGGAGATTGAGACCAGACTGGCAAATATGGGAAACCCTATCTCTACTAAAAATACAAAAATTAGCCAGGTGTGGTGGCACACACCTGTAGTCCCAACTACTAGGGAGGCTGAGGCAGGAGAATCACTTTAACCTGGGAGGTGGAGGTTGCAGTGAGCCGAGGTTGCGTCACTGCACTCCAGCCTGGTGACAGAGTGAGATTCCGTCTCAAAAAAAAAAAAATCATAATTAAAAAGTCAAGGCATTTCACATAAAAAAATCAGATTTCTGGAATCTCCAGAAAAAAAAAAGTGAGATGATCTGGCAGTTTGAATTTGGCGAGCTAATTAACTTCTTGGAACTCAGTAGGGATAATAAAAAGGGGAAATCTGCTACTCAGCTCTGGAGTGTGTTTGGCTGCTGTGGGGGGGCTGGCCCCTGGTGCCTGGTGGTGGTAGCAATGCCTCTTGTTTCCTCCACACTCACCAAGAGCTTGAAGAGTATATGATGGAGCTGAGACCGTACAGGCCAGATTCCAAAACACCAGGCTTATGAAATCCTGGACTATGATAGACACAGGTAGTTTAGGCTGGTGTCGTGGCTCACGTTTGTTAATCCCAGCACTTTGGAGGCCGAGATGGGCGAATTTCTTAAGCTCAGGAGTTCGAGACCAGCCTGGGCAACATGGTAAAGCCCCGTCTCTTCAAAATATACCAACATTAGCCAGGCATGGTGGCATGCACCTGCAATTCCAGCTACTTGGGAGGATGAGGCACAAGAATCACTTGAATCTGGGAGGTGGAGATTGCAGTGAGCCAATATCACAGCACTGCACTCCAGCCTGGGTGACACAGTGAGGCTCTGTCTCAAAAACAGAAAAAAAAAAAGATGTAGGTAGTTCAAGTACTAGCTACCTAGTACAGAGGTTACACAGGGATTGGTCTGTTTCCTATGCTAGATTGGGAGGGCAGCATTCAAGACTCACTCATTTCTCTGTCTCCCCAGGAGCCCAATAACCTGTTAACTCACATTAAATAAGAATTGGTGACCAAGGCAAGGTTAGGTATAGCCTGGTTGCTTCTATACTCACTAATAGAAGAAGCAAAGAATAACAATGAAAATAAAATAATAGCACATATATATACCCTTTGCCCTACCAATTTCACTCTAAGACACCAATCCAAAGATATACACACACATAGGCAGAAATCACACGTGTATGAGGAAACTGATGCAGCATACTAACTGATGCATAAGACTGGACGCTGATAGAAGACTCTTAGTCCCACCTGTCAACTTGACACTCTTCTGTGGGAGACATGATTGGCAGAGCACTGACTCTCAGGCCAGATCTCAGATCTGACTAGGCAACTGATCCCAACTAGAAAGAACTAGTTGTATCACTAATGATCAGGGAAATGCAAATTAGAATCACAATCCAATACCACCTTATTCCTGCAAGAATGGCCATAATCAAAAAATGAAAAAATAATAGATGTTAGCATGGCTGCGGTGAAAGGGAACACTTCTACACTGCTAGTGGGAATGTGAACTAGTACAACCACTATGGAAAACTGTGGAGACTCCTTAAAGAACTAAAAGGAGAACTACTATTTGATCCAGCAATCCCACTACTGGGTGTCTACCCAGAGGGAAACAAGTCATTGTATGAAAAAAATACTTGCGGCCGGGCGCCATGGCTCATGCCTATGATCCCAGCACTTTGGGAAGCCGAGGCGGGCAGATCATGAGGTCAAGAGATCAAGACCATCCTGGCCAACGTGCTGAAAACCCGTATCTACTAAAAATACAAAAATTAGCTGGGAGTGGTGGTGCGCGCCTGGAGTCCCAGCTACTCGGGAGGCTGAGGCAGGAGAATTGCTTGAACTCGGGAGGCAGAGGTTGCAGTGAGCTGAGATCATACCACTGCACTCCAACCTGGCGCCTGGTGACAGAGTGAAACTCTGTCTCAAAAAAAAAAAAAAAAAATATATATATATGTATATACTTGCACATGCATGTTTATAGCAGCACAATTTGCAATTGCAAAAATGTGGAATAAACCCAAATGCCCATCAATCAATGAGTGGATAAAGAAATGACTATATATGTGTATTCCAGCATATATATATTCCATCATATATAGACATATATATGATGGAATATTACTCAGCCACAAAAAGGAATGAATTAATGGTATTTGCAGCAACCTGCATGAAATTGGAGACTATTATTTAAAGTGAAGTAACTCAGGAAAACCAAGCATCACAGGTTCTCACTCTTAAGTGGGAGCTAAGCTATGAGGATGCAAAGGCATAACAATGACACAGTGGACTCTGGGGACTCAGAGGGAAAGGCTGGGAAGGTAGGAAGGGACACAGGACTACAAGTTAGGTTCAGTGTGTACTGCTCAGGTGATGAGTGCACCAAAATCTCACAAATCACCACTAAAGAACTTACTAATGTAACCAGACGCTGCCTGTTCCCCAAAAACCTATGGAAATACTTTATTTTTTTTAAAAGAAAGAACTAGTTTGCGTGGCCTTGTGCAAATCATGACAGAGCCTCAGTTTTTCTCATCAGGAAAGTGGGGAAGTGACATTACACACTTCATAGAGCCATTGAGGATTAACATATGACAAATGCTTAAAATAGTGTCTGGCACACATTTTCGTGTGATCTAAGCTTATTAGTATTCATATTTTTAGTGGGATGAATTTTATTACTGCCACTCCACAGCTATCAAAAGCCAAGAAAGCAGCTCTGCATTTTTGCACCAAGGCCATATAAATTGCCTATTCAACCAAGAGTTAAATTTCTGAGACCGAAGAAGGCAGGAAGCGGGCTGTGCTGCATGCAGGTCAGTTGGAATAAAAGCAGATTTGGGGTCAGGAGATCTGGACCTGGTGACCTGCTACTTCCTGGCTGTGCCTCTCTCTTGTTACGCAACTCCTCTGCACTCCTGTTCCCTGGTTTATAGGAAAGGGATCATCACGTGGGCTCGGGGAGGATCGCAGTCTAATGCAGTCTCCCTGCATTGGTGCAGGGGTTACAGTTGTTTAGGGTGTAACTGAGCAACTTTGGTGGCTTCCATTACTTGTGGTTTTAGGGGCACACAACATGGGTAAAGCCACTTCAGAGGTGAAATCTCCAAAAGCTCAAGGCCAGGTGCTTTCTGACCATGCTTCTGTCTCCATGGGGTGGAGGAAGACATAGACATACCCACCCCAGGACCAAAGGTAGGGTTGGCTCAGCAGAGAAGCTGTAGAGGAGATCGGGGCCGGGAGGGCCAAGGAGAAATGCAGCTGCAGGACTGGGGCAGTGGGGCCTTCCTTCCTAGTTGCTGAACAGGCGTGTTAGGGGTTGAATTGTGTCCCCACAAGAGATGGTGAAGTCCTTACTCCCAGTACCTGTGAATGGATTGTACTTGGAAACAGGGCCTTCGCAGCGGGTCAAGTCAAGACGGGGTCAAGAGTGGACCCTAATCCAATAATACTGGCATTTTCGAGGAAATGTGGACACAGAGAAAGACAAACAGAAGAGAAAGACAATGTAAAGACACAGGGAGAAGATGGCCATTTATAATCCAAGGGACACCTAGGGCTACCAGAAGCTGGAAGAGAGATGTGGGACAGATTCTCCCTCACAGCTTCCAGAAGGAACCAAACCTTGCTTTTGGACATCTGGCCTCCAGAACACTGAGCCAATACATTTCTGTTGTTGAAGGTACTCAGTTCGTGGTACCTTGTTACAGCAGCTCTAACAAACTATACAAAGCCTGAATGCCAAGAAGCAGCAGCAAGGCCTGGGGCCTGAGCTCTCTCTGTCCCAGCAGAGCCCTAGGAGCCCTGGCAGAGGGTGGGAGCAGACAATCTGATGACGCCAAGACAGACCTGAGCTCACAGCCACACACACAGCGGGGAGAAGGAGCACCTTCTGCTTTGCTCCTCCATTGCCTAGTCCTCTTAAATGCTGGATTTCCTTTTTATGAACCACTTTACATGCATCACACAGTTTTTTTTAAAAAACTTATTATTATTATTATTGAGACTGAATCTCCCTCTGTCACCCAGGCTGGAGTGTAGTGGCGCGATCTCAGCTCACTGCAGCCTCTGCCTCCTGGGTTCAAGCAATTCTCCTGCCTCAGCCTCCCAAGTAACTGAGATTACAGGTGCACACCACCATGCCCGGCTAATTTTGTAATTTTAGTAGAGACAGGGTTTCACTATGTTGGTCAGGCTGGTCTTGAACTCCTGACCTTAGGTGATCTACCTGCCTTGGCCTCTTAAAGTGTTGGGATTACAGGTGTGAGCCACTGCACCCGGCCTATTATTATTATTTTCAGACAAGATCTTGCTCTGTCACCCAGGCTGAAGTGCAGCAGTGTGAACATGGCTCACTGCAATCTCCTGGGTTCAAGCAATCCTCCCACCTCAGCCTCCCAAGTAGCTGGGGCCACAGGCATGTACCACCACACCTGGTTAATTTATATATTTTTTGTAGAGATGAGGTCTTGCAATGCTGCCCAGCCTGGTCTCAAAGATCCTCTCAAAGAGGATTTTCAAGTGATCCTCTTGCCTCGGCCTCCCAAAATGCTGGGATTACAGGCATGAGCCACTGTACCTGACCTCTTTTTTTTTTTTTTTAATTTTAATTTTTTTGTAGAGATGGGGTCTTGCTATACTGCCCAGGCTGGTTTCAGACTCCTGAGCTCAAGTGACGCTCCCACCTTGGCTCCCAAAATGCTGGGATACAATGTAGTTTCTGATGTCTGTTCTAAGAATGCAAGGGCCTGATGGGACCCAAGGTCTAGAGCTTCACAGTTATCAGTCATTTTCTAATAAGCTTCCTGATTTTTGCAAACCTACTAAAAAGAAAACTATGAAGGGAAACAAACCTTTTTCTCTTGTATGCCCACAGAGAAGAGCATGTCTGTGGTTCCAGCTACTCGGGAGGCTGAGGTGGAAGGAGTGCTTGAGCCCAAGAGGTCAAGGCTGCTGTGAGCCGTGTCTGCACCACTACACTTCAGCCTGGGTGACAGAGCAAGATCACGTCTCACTTTTGACACCGAAAGTGTGGATTTTCCACACCAAGCAATTCTCCAAATCTCTGCAGACACCAACTAGGTGTCCTATAATTTAGTTAAATCCTGGCAGTAGCTACCTGAGGTTTGTATAGACCCCACGGTTTAAGGGCTCACTTCCATAAGACTGCCCCAACTTCAGCCTCCAATCACAAGCAGTGGGTCCACAGGTTACCCACAACTTCTGACACATTGGAGGTTCCCATGATCCCCCTTCTCAGATTCAATAATTTGCTAAGACAGCTCTCCAAACTCAAAGAAATATTTGCTTGACACTTGCAGCAAAAAGAAAAAGAAAAAAACAGAGAAACATGTATGTATGTTACTGGTTTATGATAAAGGATTCAAGTTCAATACCAACGCTTCAGTGGATGAGATATACGAGGCAAGATATGGGGAAGGGAGTGGGGCTTACATGCCCTCTCTGGACACATCACTCTCCTGGCACCTTGAATGTGTTAACCAACCCAGATGCTCTCCGAAACCCTGTCGGTTAGGCTTTTTTTTTTTTTTTTTTTTTTGAGATGGAGTTTCACTCTTGTTACCCAGGCTGGAGTGCAATGGCATGATCTCAGCTCGCCACAACCTCCGCCTCCTGGGTTCAAGCAATTCTCTTGCCTAAGCTTCCCGAGTAGCTGGGACTACAGGCGTGTGCCACCGTGCCCAGCTAATTTTTGTATTTTCAGTAGAGACGGGGTTTCACCATGTTGACCAGAATGGTCTCGATCTCTTGACCTCGTGATCCACCAGCCTCGGCCTCCCAAAGTGCTGGGATTACAGGCGTGAGCCATCGCGCCTGGCCCATTAGGCTTTTAATGAAGCCTTAATTATGTAGGCATGATGGATGAAAGCATTGGCCATTAGTAATTAACCCAGCCTCCGGATCCTCTCCTCCCCTGAGGTCAGGGATGAGGCTGAAAGCTCCAACCATCTAATCGCATGATTTGTTCCTATGGCAACCAGCCCCCATTCTGACTCTGTCTCCCAGTCTCTGGCCTTTTCAAAAGTCACCCCATGAGGCCAGGTCAGTGGCTCACGCCTGTATTCTCAGCACTTTGGGAGGCTGAGGTGGGCAGATCACTGGAGGTCAGGAGTTCGAGATCAGACTGGCCATCATGGCAAAACTACGTCTCTACTAAAAGTATAAAAATTAGTGGGGTGTGGTGGAGCAGGCCTGTAATCCCAGCTACTTGGAAGGCTGGGGTGGGCAGGAGAATTGCATGAACCTGGGAGGTGGAGGTTGCAGAGAGCCGAGATCATGCCACTGCACTCCAGCCTGGGTGACAGAGCCAGACTGTTTCAAAAAAAATAAAAATTTAAAAAGTCACCTCATTGACAAAAACTCAGGTATGGATGAAAGGGGCTTGTTACAAATGACACAAACTCAGGTATAGATGAAAGGGGCATGTTACGAATGACAATCTTTATTACCCGGGAGGTAATCAGGGCCTGGGGACAAAAATACAAATATTGTCACAAAAGATGTTCCTTTCACTCCTATCACTTAGGAAAGTACAAGGGTTTTAGTAGCTCTGGCCAGGAGCTTGAAGAAAGACCAAAATATATAGATTTCTTATCATATCACAATATCCCATCCACTTACTCTTGGCCTAATAGTTAACATTTTCTATACACTAAAAGGACAGTACTAATATTCATTTAATCATGGATCTGATGTGCTGCTTATTTCTGTAGTACATATTAAGATACGTAACTGTTAAAGTGATCAATGTTTTTTTCATGTACCAAAGTTTGTGACACATTGACCTAATCTTTTTTTTTTTTTTTGAGACATTGTCACTCTTCACCCAGGCTGGAGTGCAGTTGCGCAATCTTGGCTCACTGCAACCTCCTCCACCTCCCAGGTTCCAGAGAGTTTCTTGCCTCAGCCTCCCGAGTAGCTGGGACTACAGGTGTGCACCACCCCGCCCAGCTAATTTCCAAATTTTTAGCAGAGATGGGGTTTCACCATGTTGGCCAGGCTGGTCTCGAACAGCTGACCTCAAGTGATCCGCCTGCTCTGGCCTCCCAAAATGCTGGGATTACAGATGTGAGGCACTGTACCTGGCCTAAACATTGACCTAATCTAATCCTATCCTTTCTTCTTTTTATTTCTTTTCCAGGATGACTGATGAGGCACCCAGGAGATGCATGAGCCTCACCTGAAGTTTGCAGGTGCCTGGCTCCCTCTCCCCAAATGTCTCGTCGGATCAGAGGCTTGCACTGCTCAGCTCTGTCGTCACAAGACAACAGTCCCTCGTGGCTTAGATGCCTCTTTTTTCGTTTGTTTTTTAGAGCCAGGATCTTGCTGTTGCCAGACTGCAGCGCCAGGGTGCGTTCATGACCACTGCAGCCTCAGTCTCTGAGGCTCAAGTCATCCTCCCACCTCAGCCTCCCGAGTAGCTGGGACTACAGACGTGCACCACCATGCTCAGCTAATTTTTAATTTGTTGTGGAGATGGGATCTCGCTATATTGACCAGGCTGGCCTTGAACTTGTGGTCTCAAGATTCTCCCTCCTTGGCCTTCCAAAATGCTGATACTACAGGCATGAAATATTGCACCTCGTCCCTGGATGTTTGTTAATGGGCAAGTTTCTCTTTTGGGGCTACTGGCCATGGGGCAGGACAATTCTTTGTCTTCTACATGGCAAGACACTCTCCATCTTTTATTATATACCAGCAGTGGGCCTCGGTCATCATGAAAACCTAAGCCCCCAACTCCATTTTCAGATCCTCCAGTTGAGAATCACTTCTAGGGAGTGTCCCGGTCCTAATCTGCAGGATTCCTCCTCTTTAAGTCTTAATATTTTATGGATAGATCAATGCCTCTTGCATACCACAGTATTACATTGGATAATCAGCTTGAATTCCCAGTGGCTCTGGGGTCCACTAAGGACTGCCGAAAGCACAGACTCAGGATCCAGGCTGCCTGATTGGATTGGCTCTGCCACCACCTTGGGAGATTACTCAATGAGTTTGCGCCCTGTTTCATCTGTTAAGTGAGACTGAACTAGTACTATCGTCGAAAGACAGCTGGGAGGATGAACGAGAGCACTGAAATGGTTTTTGGCACACAGTAAGCAATTAGGGTCAACTCCAAACACTCCCTGTGCATTCACATTGTCTACCATGTTCAGCCATGTATCTTGCACGTCTTATTTCACCCCCAGCATGGTCCCGTGAGGTTCATAATATGATTCCATTTCACAGATGATGGAAGGGAGCCTCAGGGAAGTGATGACTACAGCCTTAGCACCCACAGCAAGAAAATAGCAGAATCAGGGCTTGAACCAGCTATATCTGACTCTGTGGCAGCACGGTTAGAGGGCAGAGGGGACAGCTCTGAGCTGGGAGTCAGCAGAACAGGGGCTGCTTTGCCAGTTTGTGCAAAGCACTGTTGTTAACCTGCTATGGGCCTCAACGTCCTCATCGGAAAATAAGGGCTTTCGACCGAATGCTTTCCAAGGCTCCTACTGACTCCTAAGACCTGCTGTGTCTTCCATGAGACCCAGAAAGCCGAGCCAGAGGGGAAGTCAGCCATAGGTCTTGCGAAGGCAGCAGAAGCCCATCTTCCAGGAACACCCGGCTCCCCTCATCACCGTGCCCTCAGAGGTCTGCCTGTTGGCTGATCACAGGCGGCTCTCACTCCTCCCTCCCTACACCCAGCATCCACCCGATTCTCAGGGCATCTGAGGACGCGGAGAATGTTATCTCGGCCCTGACAAAACCACTCAGCCTGGAATGCAGGGGCCCAGTTTCCAGGGAATGAGCTTGTGGAGGCCACAGGTAACCCAGATAGCCAGTCTCTGTGCCATCCCCAGAGGATGCTGCCCATGGGAACTTCCATGCCCAGGAAGCAACACACAGGGCAGCTGCTTCAGCTGTGCTTTGAGAGCTGGACAGTGACTCTCACAGACAGACATGGGGACTGAAGGAGGAGGCAGCTCCAGCAGCTAAAAATATCTGCAAATTCTATGACATTTCCTGCATGTGCATACATACAGTGATGATGAAGACGATGATGATGGTAACAATATCTCTGCCATTAGTGAGCACCTACGGGGTACCTGGCATGATACTAATGGCTTTACACACACACACACAATTAAAAAAAAAATATATATATATATATATATATGTATATTTGAGACAGAGTCTTGCTCTGTCACCCAGGCTGGAGTACAGTGACTCCATCTCGGCTCACTGCAACCTCCACCTCCCAATATTTAAATAACCTCAACATTTATATATTTTTAATGGATAAAGTCTCCCTCTGTCACCCAGGCTAGAGTGCAGTGGTGTGATCATAGCTAACTGCGGCTTTGACCTCCTGGGCTCAAGCGATCCCAGGAGGGATCCTGAGCCTTCCGACTAGCTGGGGCCACAGGTGTGCACCACCACACCTGGCTAATGTTTTTTTTTTGAGATGGAGTCTCAATCTGTGGCCCAAGCTGGAATGCAGTGGCGTGACCTCCGCCTCCCGGGTTCGAGCAATTCTCTGGCCTCAGCCTCCCGAGTAGCTGGGACTACAGGCACGCACCACCATGCCCGGCTAATTTTTTTTTGTATTTTTAGTGAAGACGGTGTTTCACCATGTTAGCCAGAATGGTCTCGATCTCCTGACCTCGTGATCCGCCTGCCTCAGCCTCCCATAGAATTTTTTAATTTTATCTTTTGTAGAAACGAGGGTCTTGTTACGTTGCCTAGGCTGGTTTCAAATCCCTGGCCTCAAGTGATCCTCCTGCCTTGGCCTCCTGAAATGCTGGGATTACAGGCGTAAGCCACTGCACCAGTCCTCTGGTTGCCCTTTAATATGCACACCCTTTGAGATTGCCCCAGGATACTTGTTTTAACTCACTTCCAGCTAGATACAAAAGAGACATCAGTAGAAAGACCAAACCCATCCACGATGCTGGAGCCAACCTTCTGCACTGGCAGCTGATGAACATGATGAGGAGTAAGGTGAAAGGATCATATTCTCAGAGCACAAACAATCGGCCTGGCCCTGAGCCCGTGACCTGAATGATCTCAGTATGTGCACATGACCCTAGCAAGCTAAGGAGATATTAGTCCCAATTTATAGGTGGAAACACTGAGGCTCCATGAGGTGAAGTGACTTGTCCCACGATCACAAAACTAGGAAGCTGCCGTTGGGATTCCAACACAGGCCTAAAGGGACTCCCAATGGGGCAGTAAAATTCCAAGTTGCAGGCAGGCAGCTCAAAGCAGCTCTTAGCCCAGGCTTGTGGGAGGGGAGAGCTGTGTAGGAGAAGGGGCCCCATGTCCCCAGTGCAATGTGCCCAACTGAATGGCCAGAAAAGAACCGTGGGGAGATCCTGTCCTTTCCCAGTCCTAGGGCAGCACTGCTGCTCACTGTCCACCTGCTTGTTGCTTTTCCAGGAATCATCAGCTCTGTCACTCATCTTCCTGCTACAAGAAACTCGAGCCTTCCTGCACCTGCCCATCCAGGAGCCTAAGGCCACAGGGCCTGGGGGAGGAGTAACTTGAGCTGGAAGACCTAGGTCTGTCCTCTTTTTTGCTACCTTCAGAGTTAGACTAGAGCAAACATTACACTAGATTATTCCTTTATCCACAATTATTGCTGTTTGTTTGTTTGTTTTTGAGATAGAGTCTCATTCTGTCCCCAGGCTGGAGTGCACTGGCACGAACTCGGCTCATTGCAGCCTCCATCTCTTGGGTTCAAGCTATTCTCGTGCCTCAGCCTCCCAAGTAGCTGGTACTACAGGTGTGTACCACCATGCCTAATTTTCGTATTTTTAGTAAAGTCAGGATTTTACCACGTTGGCCAGGCTGGTCTCAAACTCCTAAGCTCAAGCCATCCACCCGCCTTGGCCTCCCAAGGTGCTGGGATTGCAGATGTGAGCCACCAAGCCTGCCCCCCAGTTACTTGTTCACTTCTATTTGCTACACACCAATGTAAGTTGCTGGAGAAACAATAGTAAATAAGGTAGGGCTGGTCTACAAAGATACTTCACCCTTTCTCATGGCTATGACTGCTCTATTATTGTCCCCAAACTTTCATAAGGAATCCCCTTTAAAGTTAAAAAAAAATTAAACTTTGAAGTAGTTTAAGACTCACAAGAACCTGCAAAAATAGTAGAGCCCCCATGTACTTTCTTCACCCAGCTTCCAGTGATAACATCTGATCAACCACAGTCCCTTTTCAAAACCAGGAAACTGACACTGATACAATAATATTCACTCAAATACACTTTCTTCAGATTGCACCAGTGTTTACATGCATTCATTTTAATTTCTTTAGTGTACAGTACTCTGAAATGTCATCATATACAGAGATTTCTGTATCTACCATCATGCTCAGGATAAAGAATTTTTCTATCACCACAAAGAGACGTCCTCTTTGGATCCCATTAGAGTTGCACTGTCTCCAACCCTAACCGCTGGTGACCATCGATCTGTTCATCTTTAGCACTTTGTCATTTGAAGACATGATATAAATGGAATCATATAGAACACAGCCCTTTGAGATTGTCTTTTTTTTTTCACACAGCATAATATCCTTGAGGTCCATTTAAATTGTTGAATGTATTATTAGTTCATCCCTTTTTGTGACTGATAGCAGTTGGCTTATCTATTTGTCTATTGATGGAAATTTGGGTTGTTTCTAGTTTGAGACTATTACAAATAAAGCTGCTGTGAATATTCACGTACTGATTTTTGTATGGACATACATTTTCATTTATTTGGTATAACTATGCAGGAGTACCATTGCTGGGTCCTATGGTGAGTGCATGTTTAACTGTGTAAGAAACTGCTACACTTTTCCCCCAGAGCTTCTGTACCACTTTACATTCCCACCAGCAATGTCTGAGAGATCCTGTTGTTCCACATGCTCCCCAGCACTTAGTATGTCAATATTTTTTTAGAGCCATACTAATAGATGTGTCATTATAGCTCATTGTGGCTTTATTTTGCAGTTTCCTAATGGCCAAGGATGTTGAACATCTTTTCATGTGCTCGTATGCCATCCATATATCCTCTACGGCAAAATGTTTGTTCATGCCTTTTGCCCATTTTCTAATTGGATTTCTTCTTTTCAACCATTAAGTTTTTCAAGTTCTTATGTATATTTCAGACTCAAGTCTTTTGTTGGACATGTGTTCCGCAAATATTATCTCACAATCTGTGCCTGTCTTTCCATCTTTTTGACTGGTTCTTTCATTAAAACTAAAGTTCTAAGTTTTGATAAAGTCCAAATTATGAATTTTTTCTTTATGGATTGTGCTTTTGGTGTAATGTGTAAGAATCCTTCATCTAACCCTATGTCATGAAGATTTTCCCATATGTCTTGTTGCAAAAGTTTCATAATTTTATGTTTTATACCTATGCTCTATTATGAGTTAATTTTTGCATAAGGTGTGAAGCTTGGTTTGAAGTTTATATTTTTGTGTATGAATGTCTGATTGGTTTTGTATCTTTGTAAAAAAAAATCAGTAGTGGGTACTTGTGTGGGTCTATTTTTGAATTCTCAATTCTGTTCCATTGATCTATGTGTCTGTACCACACAGTCACAATGATTTTAACTATATAGTAAGTCTTAACATCAGAGTAAACCTATAATCTCCCACTTTCCTTTTCAACATTATATTTTAGATTCTTTACCTTTCTGTGTAAATTTTAGAATCATATTGTTTATATCCACAAAAAAAACTACTGCAGGGATTCTGATAGAAATTGTGTTAAACCTATAAATCTATTTGCGGGGAACTGACATCTATATTATGTTGAAACTGACATCTATATAATGTTGACTCTTCCAGTCCATGAACATGGTGCATCTCTATTTATTTAGGTCTTCTTGATTTAGTTCATTAATATTTTGTAATTTTTAGTGTATACTTTCTATATATATTTTGTGAGGTTTATATCCTAAGTGGTTTTTCTTCCGAGTGATTGTACATAGCATTGTGTTTTTTTCATTTTGCATCCAAAATTGTCTATTGCTGGTATATGGGAAAATGATACTTTTTTTGCATGGTGCTCTTGCATCCTGTGACCTTGCTATAGTAAGTTATTAGTTCCAGGAGTTGTTTTTGTTTTTTTAGATTCCTTATTACTCTTCCAGGAATCCCCAGTTATTTTATTCAGCCTCACAGACTTCCATCTCCCTGCTCCAGGAAACCTGAGCCTCTTGCACCTGCCCAGCCAGGAGTCTAGGCCCACAGGGCCCCAGGAGCAGTAGCCAGGAGCATGGTGACCTAGGACTGGGCTCCTTTTTCCTACCTTAAGTCAGACTAGGGCAGACACTGCATGAAGATATTCATTTATTCTCTAATACCTACTGAGATCTTACTAGATGTGAGGCACCTTGATAGACACTGGGTAAACTAAGCAAACTAAGATACAATCAGCCCATAAAGATATGATTCATTCTTAGGCTGAGCAACATAGGAAGACCCCAGCTCTACAAAAAAATTTAAAAATTGGACCAGGTGGGGTAGCTCATGGCTATAATCCCAGCACTTTGGGAGGCCTAGGTGGGCAGATCAGGAGGTCAAGAGATCGAAACCATCCCGGCGAACACGGTGAAACCCCATCTCAACTAAATATACAAAAAATTACCCAGGCTTGGTGGCACAAGCCTGTAGTCCCAACTACTCAGGAGGCTGAGGCAGGGGAATCACTTGAAACCAGTAGGCGGAGGTTGCAGTGAGCCGAGATTGCAGCCACTGCACTCCAGCCTCCAGCCTGGATGACAGAGAAAGACTCTTGTCTCAATAAAATACAAATAAAAAAATAAAAAATAAAAAATCGATAGCTGGGCATGGTGGCACATGTCTATAGTCCCAGCTACTTGAGAGGTTAAGATGGGAGGATCACTTGAGCCCGGCAGGTTGAGGCTGCAGGGAGCCGTGATCGCACCACTGCACTTCAGCCTGGGAGACAAAGTCAGACTTTGTCTCAAAAAATTTAAAAAATTTACTTCAACCTTCTTATGGCTGGCTGTTTACTGCCCCACGTCTATCTTGAAGCTTTTGTGGTCAAGCACCCTGTGAAGTTCTGAACTTTGAACAATGCCTCAGTTGGTGCATATTGTTTGTTTACACATAAAGACATGAACTGTTATATTACTAAATTATGTACATTACAAAAAAAGGAAAAGCTATATAGCATAGAGATTAATCCCACTTACTTGGAAATCAAACGGCCCAAGTGCAAATCCCAGCTCCACCGGGGACCCTGGGGAAAGTTATATAACTTCTCTGTGTCTTTGTTTCCTCATCTATAAAATTGAGATGATAATAGCACCCACCTCATAATGCTGTTGTAAAAATGCATGCAGAAAAAGACCCTGACTCATAGCAAGTTTGCTATTCTTATTAAAACCTGTAAAGTACAAATGAAAATATAAAATTAAAAAATAGAGATATAAGTTTTACACTTATTTCTTGCACTGCCTCTCAGGAGGTGCTGTATTTCATTTAACATTCCTCTTTTGATGAGTGTTTAGGTTGTCCCATTTTTGGTATTATGAAGAATGCAGCAATGGCCGTCCTTCTTTGTGATGTCTTGGGTCTAACTGCCAATGCAACTCTAAGGCGTTTTCTGAGAAGTGAAACTGCTGAGTCATGAGAAATGCCTGTTTTCAATTTTAATAGCTACTGCCAGGCTGCCCTCCAGAGTGGCCATATCAATTTACATTGTCTGGGCATTTCTATTTCTCTACACCCACAGCAGCACTTGATATTGTCAGACTTCAGCTACCTCTATCTGAGGAAGGGGAGAAGGGACCAGTAGGAAATATGCTGTCCAAAGGAGACATCAGCTGTAGCCACAACATTTCAATGTGCTTATAAAATGTATGCTTGATGACTTATGCAATGAAAAGTTAATCATAAGCAACTCCCTTCAACATAGTAGCTCTGATGAAGCTCAGATCTAACAGGAAAATAGATGCTGAGCAAATGCACAGACAAAAATTATGACTGCCAATGGTAAGAAGGGCTGTGAAGGACACCAACAGAATGCAGCACTGTGATTGCTGATAATAAGATAGATGATGGTGATGACAGCAGCTGCCACAATGTGCCAGGCACAGTTTTTTTTTTTTTTTTAGATGGAGTTTCACTCTTTTGCCCAGACTGGAGTGCAGTGGTGCGATCTTGAAGCCAGGATGTAGAGGTTGGCTCACTGCAACCTCTACCTCCTGGGTTCAAGTGATTCTCCTGCCTCAGCCTCCTGAGTAGCTGGGATTACAGGCATGCACCACCACACTCAGCTAATTTTTATATTTTTAGTAGAGACAGGGTTTCACCATGTTGGCCAGGCTGGTCTTGAACTCCCTACCTCAGGTGATCTGCCCGCCTCAGCCTCCCAAAGTGTTCGGATTACAGGCATGAGCCACCACGCGCAGCCCTTGCACCAGGCACAGTTCTAAGTGCTCTGCATGTTTATTCACTCCTTCTAACAACTCCTTTTGGCAGATGTTGTTACTCTTCATTTTATAGATAATGAAACTGAAGCACAGAGCTTAAAAACTTGCCCAGGGCCACGTAATAGAGGAATTAGGGTTTAAGCACAGGCAATCAGGCTCTAGAGCCAGGATCTTACTTTGTCACCTAGGCTGGAGTGCAGTGACACAGTCATGGCTCACTATATCCTCGACCTCCTGGGCTCAAATGATTCTCCCACCTCAGCCTCCTGAATAGGTGGGACTACAGGCATGGACCACTACTCCTGGCTAATTATTTTTATTTTTATTTTCTGTAGAGACAGGGTCTTGCCTTAATGGCAAGACTGGTCTTGAGCTCCTGAGCTCAAGCAACCTCCTGCTTTGGCCTCCCAAAGTGCTGGGGTTATAGGTGTTAGACACTGTGCCCAGCCCTGGAGCCCATATTTTAAACCAGCTCTCCTGGTTAATAGCTGCTCCCTTTCACTAGAGAATTACTGAGTGTGGCAGAGGGGGAAACCACACAACATAAGAGCAAATAAAAACATAAAATTAAAAAATAGAGATAGCAATGCTATATGTTATAATACTGTATAAGAACAGTATTAGGCCGGGCATGGAGGCTGACGCCTATAATCTCAGCACTTTGGGAGGCCAACGCAGGTGGATCACTTGAGGTCAGGACTCGAGATCAGTCTGGCCAACATGGTGAAATCCTGTCTCTACTAAAAATACAAAAATTAGCTGGGCATGGTGGCACGTGCCTGTAGTCTCAGCTGCTCGGGAGGCCGAGGCAAGAGAACTGCTTGAACCTGGGAGGTGGAGGTTGCAGTGAGCTGAGATCGCACTACTGCACTCCAGCCTGGTGCCTGGCAACGGAACAAGACTCTGTCTCCAAAAAAAAAAAAAAAAAAAAAAAAAAATACAAAAATTAGCTGGGTGTGGTGGCAGGCACCTGCAATCCCAGCTACCTGGGAGGCTGAGGCAGGAGAAATGCTTGAACCCAGAAGGCAGAGGTTGTTACAGTGAGCCGAGATTGCACCACTGCACTCCAGTCTGGGCAACAGAGAGAGACCCTATCTAAAAAAAAAAAAAGAACAGTATTAGCAATGACTTTTATGTATCTGCTGAACTGATGAAATGCTTTTTGCATATACAATTATATTTAAGCTGAAACTATAAAATGGGATAATGACACAGTTGTTAAGTCCTGGATCCCATCTCCTCCACAGAGATAGGAATTGGAACTCAGGGATTTGCTCACAGTTATAGTAAGTGTTGGAGAAAGGGTAAAAACCCTGTTATTTCGCCTCCTCGTCTAGAGTGGTAGGCAGACTGGCTCCCCAAACACATGCAGACCCTACTAGTCTCTGGAATCTGTAAGTGATGTTACATGGCAAAAGAGATTTTGCAGGTGTAATTAAAATGATAGACTTTAAAATAGGGAGATTATCCTGGATTTTTTTTTTTTTTGGTGGTTCCAACATAATCATAGGAGCCCTTAAAAGCAGAGAACTTTCTCTGGCTGGAGTCAGAGAAATGTGGCAGAAGACGTCAGAAAGTTCTACTTTTAGTTCCTTAAGGAATCTACCCTTTGATCCAGCAATCCCACTACTGGGTATTTATCCAGAGGAAAAGAAGTCATTATATGAAAAAGATACCTGCAAATGCATGTTTATAGCAGCACAATTCGCAACTGCAAAAATATGGAACCAGCTCAAATGCCCTTCAATCAATGAGTGGATAAAGAAACCGTAGTATATATATACATAATGGAATACTACTCTGCCACAAAAAGGAATGAATTAATGGCATTTGCAGCAACTTGCATGGAACTGGAGACTATTATTTTAAGTGAAGTAACTCAGGAATGGAAAACCAAGCATTGTATGTTCTCACTCATAAGTAGGCGCTAAGCTATGAGGATGCAAAGGCATAACAATTATATAATGGACTTTGGGGACTCAGAGGGAAATGGTAGGAAGTGGGTGAGGGATAAAAGATTACAAATTGGGTGCAGTGTGTACTGCTTGGGTGATGAGTGCACCAAAATCGCACAAATCACCACTAAAGAACTTACTTATGTAACCAAATACCACCTGTTCCCCAATAATCTATGGAAATAATTTTTTGAAAAAATAAGAAGTCAGAGAGATTCAAAGCGTGAGAGGGATTTGTCCTGCTGCTGCAGGAGCAGGCCACATGGGAGGCATGAGAAAGAATGCAGGCTGCATCTATGAGCAAAGACCAGCCCCAGGAGGAAAGAGGCACCTCAGTCCTACAACCACAAAGAACTGAATTCAGCCAACAACTTAATTCACCCCCAAAGCTGGCCCTGCCAATGACTGATTTTATCCTTGCAAGACTCTTAACAGCGGACACAGCTTAGCCATGTGCTATGCATGGCCTTCTGACCTCCAGAACTGTGACATAGCAAATGGTGTCATCCTAAGCTGGCGTTGGTGCCACCACGCTACAAGTGATTAGCAGGGCTTGGTCTAAAAACATCTCCTCCACTGACCTACCACATGGGCTGAAATTCCTGCTGTCAGAGGCACACCTTGAAATTGAGGTGATTTTGGCCGGGCATGGAGGCTCACGCCTGTAATCCCAACACTTTGGGAGGCCAAGGCGGGCAGATCACCTGAGGTCAGGGATTTGAAATCAGTCTGAACAACATGGAGAAACCCCGTCTCTACTAAAAATACAAAATTAGCTGACATAGTGGCACATGCCTGCAATCCCAGCTACTCAGGAGGCTGAGGCAGGAGAATCACTTGAACCCGGGAGGTGGAGGTTGTGATGAGCCGAGATGGTGCCATTGAACTTCAGCCTGGGCAACAAGTGCGAAACTCTGTCTCAAATAACTAAATAAATAAATGAAAGAAATTCAGGTGTTTTCCTCTAAAAAATCTTGTTGTTAAGTTCAGACACTGTCTGAGATGAGGTAATGCATTAACCGCCTATCAGTAATTACCATGCAACCAGAGGAGTTTCTCACCCTGAAATACGGAAGAGCCATGATTTGGTGCAGAGTCCAGAAGTTCTAAACAGAGGAAGATCCTGCCCTGAAAGGAAAGCTCCAGGTAGGAGACAGAGTGGCAGGGCCTTGAGTAACATACAAGGGTTAAGGGCTCATTGGCGACAGGAAGGAGAGTAGTCCCCATTATAATTTCATCTGGAGCTGCCATGGTCTTGCAGCCTCTTGCCTTACTGCCTTTACATCTGATGTTCTTGTGCCTATAATGCCTTTCCCTCAGTTCTTCTTGGGGGTGACTCTTTCTCATCATGCAGGGTCAGCTCATCAGAAAGGACTTCCATGACCACCTGGCTAAAGTAATGTCCTTCTCCATGACCTCCTCTCACTCTCTGCAATGGTATTCACATTTTCTTTCTTTTTCTTTTTCTTTTTTTTTTTTTTGAGATGGAGTTTCACTCTTGTCACCCAGGCTGGAGTGTGATGGCATGATCTCAGCTCACAGCAACCTCCACCTCCCGGGTTCAAGCGATTCTCCAGCCTCAGCTTCCTGAGTAGCTGGGATTACAGGTATGCCCCACCGTGCTGGGCTATTTTTGCATTTTTAGTAGAGACGGGGTTTCTCCATGTTGGTCAGGCTGGTCTCAAACTCCTGAACTCAGGTGATCCACCCGCCCTGGCCTCCCAAAGTGTTGGGATTACAGATGTGAGCCATTGCACCTGGCTCACATTTTCAGGTATTTATAATTTCTGTCCCAATTTGGCTATAAGTTTCAAGAATACTGGGATCTGGATTGTTCACTGAAACATCCTTAGAGCTGCAGCAATGGCTGAAACACCACTGACAGTCAGCAAACACCACTGACAGTCAGACAAACACCACTGACAGTCAGACAAACACCACTGACAGTCAGACAAACACCACTGACAGTCAGACAAACACCACTGACAGTCAGCAAACACCACTGACAGTCAGACAAACACCACTGACAGTCAGCAAACACCACTGACAGTCAGACAAACACCACTGACAGTCAGACAAACACCACTGACAGTCAGACAAACACCACTGACAGTCAGCAAACACCACTGACAGCAAACACCACTGACAGTCAGCAAACACCACTGACAGTCAGCAAACACCACTGACAGTCAGACAAACACCACTGACAGCTGAGCAAATGGAAGACTACACAACAAGGTAATGTTTGACAAATACAATAAAAAACATAAAGGATAAAACTCTATTAGAGTGTAGAGAAGGATGGGAGAGGAGTCATTGAAAAAGTCAAGGATGCTTACATGCGAGGCAGAGTGTTTGACCCAGATGGGATTTGTTCCAGGGGAGGGGAAGCTAACACAAGCAAAGGCAAGATCATTGGACAATGTAGGGGGTACCCAGGCAGTGGGTGTCAGGCCAGTTTGGCCAGAATGAGGATTGCATAGATGGGGTGAATATACTGTGAAGCTCATGAAGCTTAAGCTGAAGGGTTTATCACATGCTTAGGTACTGCCAAGGCCCTTGTATGGCCCTAACAAGGGTCTCACGTGGTCATGTTTCTGTCACGTTTGCAAGAATAGGATAGTTTAACCTCAATCAATTAAGACTGATGTTTCCTTCCATGACTTTCCTTCCATTTCTCCCATCTCACTCCTGCTGTGTTGGGCAGCACTGGAATTTCTGCAAGTCATTTTTGGATCTATAATAACTGAAGGAATTTGAGTTGGGGATACATTTGGTTTAGGTTCAGTGGGATATATTTATGCTGTTCACAGTTACTTCCTTATAGAGTTAAGTAATTGCTAGCTGGCTTAATGTAGAAATGGTTTCCAGAAATATACTTACTACTCACTGGGCCAACTCACCTGGAATTAGGTTGTGAAGCCTGCACTGCAATCATAGTCTCTAATAAAACGGACTTCAAACCAACAAAGATCAAAAGATATAAAGAAGGATATTACATAATGGTAAAAGGATCAATCCAACAAGAAGAGCTAACGATCCTAAATACATACGCACCCGACACAGGAGCACCCAGATACATAAAGCAAGTTCTTAATGACCTACAAGGAGACTTAGACTTCCACACAATAATAGTGGGAGACTTAAACACTCCACTGTCAATATAAGACAGATCAACGAGACAGAAAATTAACAAGGATATCCAGGACTTGAACGCAGAGCTGGACCAAGCAGACCTAACAGACATCTATAGAACGCTCCACCCCAAAACCACAGAATATACATTCTTTTCAGTACCACGTCGCACTTACTCTAAAATTGACCACATAATTGGAAGTAAGTCACTCCTCAGCAAATGCAAAAGAATGGAAATCATGCAGCCTGAATGTCCCCAAGTATGTGGGTCATGGAAGGAGAAACAAGGTTTGAGATACACAGACCCAGAAGTTAAACTCCAGAAAATCACTGCAAAAATTTTGTATATAAGAAAAAAACTTGATAGAGATTATGACGGTTAATTTTATGTGTTGACTTGACTGGGCTTCACCGCAAAAGAAGTGCAAGGATGGAGCTGTGCCCATGGAATTCACTGGTCTTACCATGTTCCTCACCATGCTGAAGTGGCTGGCTTCATAGAACATTGGAATGGTCCTTGGAAGACTCAATTCCAGCACCAGCTAAGTAGTAATACCTTGCAGGGCTGGGGCAAGGTTCTCCAGAAGGCTGGATATGCTCTGAATTAGTATCCAATATATGGTGCTATTTCTCTCCTAGCCAGGATTCATGGATCCAGGAATCAAGGGGGTGGAAATGGGAGTGGCACCACTCACTACCACCCCTAGTGACCCACTAGCAAAATGTTTGTTTCCTGTTCTTGAGACTTTACGCTTTGCTGGCCTAGAGGTCTTAGTTCCAGAGGGAAGAATGCTGCCAGCAGAAGACAAAACAATGATTTCATTGAGCTGGAAGTTAAGACTGCCACCACGCCACTGGGGCTTTTCATGCCTCTGAGTCAACAGCCTGAGAGAGGAGAAGGAAGTAATAGCCAATGATCCGTAATTGTGCAGAGCCAGGATGAAAAACTCAAATGCCCATAGGGGCCAGGCAATACAGCAAATAAATGAAGGTGTTTGCAATGTTAAACTGATGGGTATATTATTTACTTATATAAATATATGCTTTCTTAAAAAAATACATGGCTTCTTTGGTCTAGTTTTCATTCTCATGGGTACAAGAACGATTTCTTGGCCTTAAGGAATATATGACTCTGAAAGGGTAATGATCCTGGACTGTGGATTCTCTGTGTTAGTGCTGGGGACGGGTGGGGACTGTGGTGAACCCGAGAATTATCCAGCTTTCACTCATGATGCCAGGTGCAAGTGGGCCTGGTATTATCAGATCTGATGTCCCAAGAGAGGCCATACAGCCTGATTTTCATGTGAAATCCTAATTTCTACACATCGTTAATGCATTTATTTATTTACTTTAAAAACAACATGTAGCCCAGAAGGTATTTATCTATGAGTCAGATACGAACCATGTTGGAGCTAGAACTAATGAGCTCAGTGAAAATAAACACTGAAACTAAAATCACAAAGAGGATGTTGATGAACATGTGTGTATTTAATATATGCCAAGTACTGTTCTAAACGCCTTGCCTAAATGAACTCATGTAGACTTCACTGCAACCCTACGAAGTTAGGTATTATTATTCCCTTTTTTAAATTGTGGAAACTGAGGATCAGAGAGGCCCAAGATCATGTAGCTACAAGCAGCAAAGCCAGGATTTACAACAAGAAGTAGAGTTCCAGAACTTGGATTCTTCCAGAAAAGACCTCTAGATTCCACACTCAGGAACAGGGGTTATTATCCTAGGGATTGAGGGTGGGTTTCGGGAGGCACATGGAATCCTGAAATTCTATATATGTTTTTAAGTGAATACAAGACTGTGTTTTTCTTGGAAAGGAGGTTTTCATGAAGTTCTCAAAGGGAGGCCAAGTGCAGTGACTTATGCCTGTAATCCCAGCACTTTGGGAGGTCGAGGCAGGAGGATTGCTTGGGTCCTGGAGTTCAACCAACCTTGGCAACATAGCAAAACCCCATTTCTAAAAAATTAGCCAGACATGGTGGCACATGTCTGTTGTCCCAGCTACTTGGGAGGCTGAGGCAGGAGGGTCGCTTGAGCCCAGGAGATTGAGGAGGTTGCAGTAAGCTGTGATCATGCAGTGCATTCCAGCCTGGGAGAAAGAGAGAGACCTTGTCTAAAAAAAAAAAAAAAAGCAATACACACACACACACACACAGAGACAAATATATACATATATATGTGCTGTAGTCAGTTCTCTCATAGTTGCAAGGGACACACAACTCAAGCCACAGAGATTTCACACAAACAAACACCCTGTCTCCATCCATCTCTTGTTCCATTTTTTGTTGCAGCAATTCTCTCTTCCTGCTGTTAAGAAGATTGCACCAGCTTTGGCCCAATATCAAGCTAGGTTCTATTTGAAAGGAATATGTTACATCTTAGAAATATTTGCAAAAGTCTCCTTGCATCTCATTGGCCCAAACTGAATGACATACTCAGACTTAAACCAATTGCTTATGATCAAGGGAATGTGATGATCTAACTGGCCAATTCTGAATCACATGTTCATATCTGGAGCCAATCAATACCATCCCAACCACGTGGCCTAGAAATAGGCAAGGGTCCTTTAAAGGAGATATGAAAGAGTCACAAATACACACCTTAAGATAGTTACTGGTGGAGGATGATCTACTATGCCTTGGAGAATCTGAATGGGACTTACCTAAAAAAAAGTCATGTTTAAAACCACTGCAAAAGCTGCAAGTTCCATATCATTTTTTTTTTTCTGACTGGGAGGACCTTACCCCAGGGTCTTCTAGGAGTTATTGGTCAGATGGTGACTTGATTGCTGCTCTCTAAATAGAGCTTTCACATCCCAGATGACCCTTCTAACTTTCTGCAGAGCTCCCACATCTGTTCCTTCATTTGATCTAAATTTAACAGCACTCCTGTGAGTCAGAGAAGTGAAGTAACTTGCTTAAAGTCACACAGCTCAGCCAAATTTCCTGCCTCCCAGCTTACAAACAGAGCAGTGGGTCCAGCCATCTTGATCCTGGGGTACTGACAAGAAATAATTTGGGGAAGTTAGATAGGGTAGAGGCAGAAGTACAGACAATTAAACATGAAGGATGATGAAGGCAAAAGATGAACCAGCCAGCCATCGTCTCTGGATGCATAAGTTCCAAGCGTGGAGGAGACCTGGACAGAAAAGCAGACTGTTCTCTGTGTCTGTTTATCTGTAAGCACAGGTAAGTACAGAGTCTTCTGGGAGAGCCCACTGATTTTGGTGGAAACAGCCTTCTTAAAGTGAAGACGGGAGGGAGCGAGCCTGCATCTTTAAGGATCACACAATCCTATTTTAATTATTAACTTGCTGCATTATTAACCGACCAGCTGCGTGAGGCAGAAAACCAAGGGTCAGAACTCCAGGGCAACGTTTCATTCCTGGTGCCGCCTCCAGTCCAGCGGTTCTCAACTCTTGTCGGGGCCCTTTCAGAACTTGATGAATGATAGCAAAACTTCAGAAAAGTGCATGGTTTGTCTGCAATTTCAGGATTTGGCTAAGAATACAGCTGCAGGGATTTCCTGCCAGTGTCTTGTGGGGCTTCCCACATCAGGTCTCATGTGGTCCCAGGTCCCCTATATTTATTTATTTGGTTTTTTTTTGAGACTGAGTCTCATTCTGTCGCTGGGCCAGAGTGCAGTGGTGTGATCTCGGCTCACTGCAACTTCTGCTGCCCGGGTTCAAGCAATTCTTCTGCCTCAGCCTCCTGAGTGGCTGGGACTACAGGTGTGCGCCACCACGCCCAGCTAATTTTTGTATTTTTAGTAGAGATGGGGTTTCACCGTGTTCACCGTGTTGATCTTGTGATCCGCCCACCTTGGCCTCCCAAAGTACTGGGATCACAGGTGTGAGCCACCACGCTCAGCCAGTCCCCTGTATTTCTTGGTCTCTTTCTGGGTAATGATAACTGCTAAAGGTAGATACAGGGAGAGGAGGAAAGGAAAGGGATGAGGAAGTAGGATGTAACAGCACAGGCCTGAATTATTTGAAGAAGAGAGAAAAATAAAGTTCTGTTTGCTGAATTGCCTTTCACTAGGCACTGGTCAACCAGAACTCTAAGCAGATAGTCCCACGGATGAATGTGCATGCTTGAGTGCCCTCGTTTCCAAACTTCAGCCATGCAGAGACCACCTCCAAGCCTTTTGTTTCATTTCACCTGCACTGTGACTGTTTTCCTTTAAAGCAATACACTTATACTTAAATCTCTTTTAAAGGGAAACTTTATATTACTACCAGAAACACAGAGTTGCAAGTGTTATTCGAAAGGGATTAAACACTCAGAAAACAAAACAATAGTATTAAATCCTAGCTAGCCTTCATAACTGTCCTTCACTCTGAGCCCAGAGATGTACTTTCTATTTAAACAACAAAGAAAGGCAGGGTGTGGGGAGTGTGGAGGTGTCGGGGGATGAGAATAGCAAGGAAAAGAGATGTTAGACATCGAACTGAGACTTTTTTTTTTTTTTTTTTGAGAAGGAATCTAGCTCTGTCCCCCAGGCTGGAGTGCAGTGGCACCATCTCAGCTCACTGCCACCTCTGCCTTCTGGTTTCAAGTAATTCTCCCTGCCTCAACCTCCCAAGTAGCTGGGATTACAGGTGCCCACCACTATGCCTGGCTAATTTTTTTTTTTTTTTGTTTTGCATTTTTAGAGAGATGGGATTTCACCATGTTGGCCAAGCTGGTCTTGAACTCCTGACCTCAGGGGATCCACCCGCCTTGGCCTCTCAAAGTGCTGGGATTACAGGCATGAGCCACCGCACTCAGCCTTTTTTTATTTTTGAGACAGAGGAGTCTCACCATGTTGCCTATGTTGGAGTGCAATGGTGCGATCACAGCTCACTGTAGCCTCCACCTCCTGAGTTCAAGCAATTCTCCTGCCTCAGCCTCCCAAGTAACTGGGACTATAGGCGTGTGTCATCATGCCCAGCTAATTATTATTATTTTTTTAATTTGTAGCTGCAAGGTCTCACTATGTTGCCAAGGTTGGTTTCAAACTCCTGGCCTCCAGTGATCCTCCCATCCCAGCCTCCCCAAAGTGTTGGGATTATAGGCTTGAGCCACCTCACCCAGCAATGAGACTCTTGATATTATCAGGACTGAAATGATTGCAGGAAGATCGTCACTTTCTCACCAAATGCTTCACTCTTACTTCATTCTCCACACAATGGGGAAAGACTGTGATTTATTTAACAAATATTTATTGAGTTGCCCACTAAGTGTTCTTGGCCCTAGGGGAGGGGAGGACATGGGGAATAGACATGGTCCTGCCCTTCTGGAGGGAATATTTTCATGGTGAAGACAAACAACTAAGCGAAAAATAAATTAATCTCAAATGGGGTTGAGTACTGTTTAAAAAACTAACAAGGGGTTACAATAGTGAGTTGTGGAGGCGTGGGAGGTGCGAGGGTGGACTTCACATGCTGGAGGCAAGATCAGGAAGTAGTTTGGTCCTCCAGTGAGTGAGACCAGTGTTTCCAATAGAAAAGTCATGTTCAGGGTCGGATTCTTAAGCAGTGGGAAAGTGGTTAGCAGCTGAAACTTGATCTCCCAGGCATAATCTGAAGGACACTACAGAGACCTGCTCTTTGCCCCTGATTCAATCAGAAAGCAAAGCAGATGTTAGTATTAATAGTTTTCCAGTCCAGTGGCCAAGAGAAAACAAAATATGTCATACATGTGGTTATATTTAAAGGGAAGATTACAACACATGTTCAACAAACATTCGATGTTGCTGGAGCAAGGGATTGCATTTGTAATCGCAGCTGATTAATCTAATTAACTGCAAAGGAAGATGCCTATTTTCAAGTTCAGCCAAAACCGTCCGAGTACACAGTACTTACAATGTTTTCCCCAATTCTTTCCTTGTAAGGTTGCAACCTGCCATGCTGTTTTTAAATGCCCAGGTCCTGGTGAGAGGACATGAGGGTTTCCCTGGACCTGACTGCCACCGAGGTAAAGGCTCAATACACTTAAGAAGTTAGATTCTAAAAAATAATAAATTGGTACCACTGCTTTTGATTGCAGTTGATCAATTTCCAGATAGAGACTGTACAATCCATGAAGACACATAACACTCTTAGAAGTCACTGCTCCATGCTGTGCCCCTCATCCCTGCCTGGGAGCTCGGTATCTCTACCTCCCACCTTACTAAGCAATACCTCTGCTTTCACTCAGAGTGCTCAGGACGTGGGTGTAAGCTACTCAAAAAACAGTTCTTGAAATCTCAGGTTCAATACCGACCTCCTAAGTCCTAGAGATTCCCAAAGGAGTGAGAGGTGGGAGGTGGCAAGGATGAAAGGCTGATTTTAGCTCTGCATTTGGGGCCTCTTGAATCATCTTTGTTTGATGGGAAACTGGAAAGACTGGGGGAGGATAACGGATTAAGCTCATTCCATTGAAAAGAGCTCACTCAGATATCAGGAGAAAGCCAGATGATAAAACTAGATTTACAAACCACAGGCTGTTTGCCTCCTCATCCGCTGCAGACTGAAAGCTCTGGGATAGTGACATTTTAGGCTCCCTGAGGCAGAGGGGTTAGAGTATGGGCTTTGGACTCAGACAGCCATGGGTTCAAATCCCAGCTCTACCATTTACTGTGTGTTAAACATGCGTCTGTTGCTTAACCCCTTGAGCTTCAGTTTTCCCATCTGGGAAATGGGTATGACACCATGTGCTTCTCAGAGTTGTGCTGAGGATAAGAGATGATGCCTATGGGTACAATGTCATTACCCGAGAGCTTTCAGTCTGCAGCAGATGATGCCTATGAAACTGTCAAGGTCAATGCGTGCGCTATACTTTGCACCTGCATTCAGTAAACAACAAGTTCTCGCTGCCACCCTCATCTTCTCCAGATTTTCACTTTTCCCTCCCACTTTCCTCTAGAGACTGCCTGCACTCTAAGCCATCTCTATGATGTCATCTAACCCAGATCTTTCCAATTCTACCTTAGACCAGATATTTTTCAGGGGCAAGGCTGGGTGACAGCCATCAGTCCAAGCTGTGGCCAAGGAAAGTGCTCTATCCCTGTCCAACGGGAATTCCCAAGTGGGTTCCGTGTAACAATAACTAATGCTTGTGAGCATTCCTTGACGGAAAAATAATAATAATAATTATAATTATTATTGAGACGGAGTCTCACTCTGTTGCCCAGGCTGGAATGCAGTGGCAAGATGTTGGCTCACTGCAACCTCCGCCTCTCAGGTTCAAGCAATTCTTCTGCCTGAGCCTCCTGAGTAGCTGGGATTACAGGTGCCCACCCACCACCATGTTCAGCCAATTTTTATATTTTTAGTAGAGACAGGGTTTCACCATGTTGTTCAGTCTGACCTCAAGTGATCCGCCTGCCTCAGCCTCCCAAAGTGCTGGGATTACAGGTGTGACCCACCATAGCCGGCGAGAATTATTTTATTTTGAATGGAATGCTGTGGTCATATTAATTTAGGAAATACTTAGAGATTCACAGTGCACATTCATATTAAGGGTTCTGAGAAATAGTGTAGCAAATAAACCCACTTAGCTTTGTTTATGCTAACTTTCCCACTTGATCTGACCTAGTCACATCCTATTATCTCTCCTCTTTTCTTGGAGTGCTTTCCTTTAAATCCTCTCAATTCATCTTCCCAAAGCCCTCTCACACACTTTCACAGATGTGGAAATGGGGTGCAGAGAGGTGAAGTGACTTGCCCATGCTGGCTCAGCTGGATAGCATCAAAACCAGCTGCTTTCTTCCTGAGTCCAAGGCTCTTTTCTATACATCTCAAGAAACAGCTAAATACATCCCTTTCTGGCTAAACAACCACCGAATCTATCAATCACTGCCTGGGCTATTGGGATGACATCACCCAACAATTTCATTTTCCCAAAAATGGGAAAACCAGAAAAGGGAAGTCATTTGTCCAAAAGTGACAGAAACAGAGGTGGCAGAGCCAGAACTGGCACCCAGCCTACTAACCCCCAGGCCAAGCCATCTTCACCCTACGCCTGATGCTCACTTGTCTGGTTCAAACCCCTCAGTCATCTTCATTATGTAAATAAAAAACAGCTTCCTAGGCCAGGCGCAGTGGCTCATGCCTGTAATCCCAGCACGTTGGGAGGCCAAAGTGGGTAGATCACCTGAGGTCAGGAGTTCGAGAACAGGCTGACCAACATGGCAAAACCCCATCTCTACTAAAAAAAAAAATACAAAATTAGCTGGGCATGGTGGTGGGCGCCTGTCATCCCAGCTACTTGGGAGGCTGAGGCAGGAGAATCACTTGAACCCAGGAGGCGGAGGCAGTGAGCTGAGATCGTGTTATTCCACTCCAGCCTGTGCAGTAAGAGTGAAACTCTGTCTCAAAAAAAAAAAAAAAAAAAGAAAGAAAGAAAAAACAGCTTCCTTCCCACCAATACTAGACTACACTGTCCATTATATCTCTATGTGAAAACAGAAATGTTCTATAGCTGTGCTATCCAGTATGTTAACCACTAACTACATGTGGCTATTGCTCTCTTGAGATGTATCTAGCCCAAAAGAGGAAGTAAAAAAAATTTTTTTTAAGATGGAGTTTCACTGTTGTTGCCCAG